>CM042858.1:9464440-9732625 GCA_023658055.1 Thaleichthys pacificus
CCATAATGCACCACTACAGCCCTTCAGCCCTCGCTGCCCGTCACTCTCTCTACACAGGATGCCTTGGCAGGGAGAGGAGCGGCCCTAAGCTATCCAAACGCTGTGTGTTCCAATGCTCAACACACACAGCATGTTGACGCAGTCACAAAATCATCCTGGCCTTGAAAATCCAACCACATCTGTGATCCCGTGTGATCACCACTTTTCTGAGTCCCTCCCTGCTTAGTCTCTGTCTCAGGCTTGTAATTATCGAATCCGTGATTGTTGAATTCAATTCTGAAGTGGCATGGAGGAATGTGGGGTAGTTTCCACGGCCCTGAAGGCAATGAACCCAGCGCAACCCTGTCCATCAGGGAGAGCCTTGGCACCAGCTCCTTGGGAGTGATGTCATGACTAATCTCACAGTCATAGCAGGGACCAAGCGCAGAGGGTAGAGGAGAGCAGACACTGCATGGCTGAGCTGATGTCACAGACAGTCTCTGCTCTGAGGCTGGGCCTGGGGGTTGGGGCCGGGGCTGGGGCTGAGCTTGGTGACCAGGCGTATTACTGAGGTTAGGCCTTGGGGTTGTGGCTGCCTGAGGCTGGGCCTGGGCCTGGGGCTTGGTGAACAGCCATATTACCGAGGCTCTGGCTGGAGTGTCTGTAGAGTATGGAGGCCCTCTCCTACTGGCAGCAGCTCTGTTCTTCTGTATTTACCCTGGCTAATCACACTGCAGCTCTGCCGCCATGGTGGGGGTGCAGTCACACAGCACTCGCATTCCTCTGCCCGGCTTTAAATAACTACTCCCTTTCTCCCCCTGGCTAAACAAATCAGAGTAAAGAGTGCTAAAGGTGGCAAATTTGGGCTCTCTGCTGGTTTCGACGCTGCCCTCGAATGTGAGACAGTCTCCTCCCTGACACACTCGCTCAATGATCCCTCCTCTCTCTCATCACCCCATGAAAACAACCTCTAATCGGTGTTTTGTTTTTTTGGAGCTTTTTTTTTGGCTGCTGCTGAAAACAATTAGCTTCATCCAACTTTTTGGTCTCCAACCTGTGCTGGGTTCATGACTAGAATAGAGTCGCTGACAGAATTAGCGCAGAGAGGAGGAATTAGATTCCATGAGAAATCCATGATCGCAACATAAACAAGAGGATGTGTGTGTTTGACCGATGGGACTAACCTGGTGCTCCTGAAACCCAAACAGATATAAACAAATCTGTTTTGGACTCAGATCATGAATCCGGCCTTGGATAACCCTGGATATTTCCCTCTATACCAAAACAGTCTAAATAAGAGAGAGGGAATGTGAGCTCAACCATGCATGCTCCCATAAACATTAGAATACAGTCTTTGGGTTAAGCTAAAGACATAGCAACAAACACACAAACTCTATAAATGTAGAGTTCACCAGGGGTAAGGCTCGTGTAAGGCTCGCAAAGCTTCGCATGAATGTGTGTGTGTCTGTATTCCCCTCACACACACACACACACACACACCTGCAAAACACACACAGACACGCACACACATTCCGATAAACATTTCTAATTGCAGTGGATCTGCCTTTAACTAGACCAGGCAGACATACTCAGTTAAGTGTGAGCAGTGCAGCTTCACTGCAGACTCCAGCCAGGCCTCACCTCTGGGCATAGCCAGACCTGTGGCACATGACAGAGTGCTGCAGGTTCCCGGTTGCCCGTGCTAGACCACAGCACCCATAGCTTGGCACTGCAGTAGGAAGTGAGTGCGGGGAAGAGCAGAGGGCTTTTTGGTGGAAAAACAAACCGTCAACAGGGTGAGGTCAGATACAGCGCTGCTTGTTTTACTGACTTCTCTCTTACCTTTCCTTCTCCCATGGGCCCCTGCTCTGACCCAGGCCCAGGGAAGACCAAAACAAACCACAGCTATGTTGGGACAGCGGGACACTCAGAATAAACACACGATTACTATCCAATTACTCATTAAAGCTGTCCAGAATAGCTCTCTGCCTGACCACACCGGGCCATCAATGTCCAATTCTCACATGACCTCCGTGATGAGGGTGGTGGATGGCGACACTAAGGTCCGCCCTACCCTTAGCTATGACCGTACAAGGTTGGTGCACTGCGGTGACCGACCGCTTAGCGTGTGGTCGAGCGTCATTGCACGAGAGATACAGGAGGTTCAGGGAGGGGACTGTGTAGGGAGAGGAGCAGGTCTAGTCTGGGTTCAGGGCAGTTGCTATTGGACAGAATACCTCAGCGCTAGCAACCTTTGAGGAGGGAAAAAGTGGCGTCCCTCCAAGTGCTGTGGGCAGAGACTCATGGCTTCTATGAGTCAATACTGGAAGGGGGTCGGAGGGGGGGGGGGGGGGCAGGGGTGGAATGTATGTCTATCGGTGACCTCACTGAATTCCCATTCCACTTCTCTTTGGTCAGACAGCCAGAGAGCTGTTTCGCTCCAGCGTCCACAGTCACCACCATCTCTGGTATGCCCTGGAGCAGGAGTGTCAGATTCAAACCAACCACCTGCAACCTTCTGAAAGGGAGCCGCACAACAATAGCACAATATGTAAACACACTGTACAAATAAGACATACCTAATGCCCCTGATAACATCTACAGAAACATCCCATGTCTTTTCCATTACAATTACAGCTGTGAACCTTCCTAATCCAAACCAGTGTGTTTCCATAAAGCAGTTGTGGTTAAATTGTCACCCCCCCCCCCCCCCCCCCCCTCGTACAATGGGTGCAGCTACTGTAGGGGTCCAGATGTGTGTCTGTGCTGAACAGTCAGAGGTACAGACCAGACAAAGGACCCCACTCACTCTGTCCTGTCTGTGAGGTGATTGAAATGTTCCTCTACAGCAGCTAGCTAATATGTGTGTAACTCCTCTGGATTCCAGAGAGTTCCAGGGCTGGGTGGTCCGGAACTCCAGGGCTGCTCTCTCACACATTCCCTCGCTGCCGTGATATCACACACACACACACCCTCACCTCATATCACCCAGTCACCAGTCATGAATGGACAGAACAGCACAAGCTCTTTCCAAGACACACACATTATAATGTTACAGTGGGGAGTTTGGACATACACGATACTGCCAGGCAAAATGCTAAGTAAGATGTAGTTACAGTTAGCTTAGTTCTCCAGAAACATGGGGGGACAGACGGTTTTGTTAAAAGCTGTATGGCTATTAAAATACCTTATGTCTAACAGAGCATTACTTAGGGACCGATACAATCATGCAGCTATCAGCCGTAATTTGAAGGTTCAGAGGCTTGGTAAGATCGCATCTCTCCGGACAGAACTACAAGGAGGAAGAATATGTCATCTCAGAGGTATCTCGGCAACATTGTTAGTTTAAGTCAGGCAATGGTAACCACTTAGTGTAGGACAAGAGCCTGGCAGGCCTGCTCTGTCTGGACCACAGTCTGACTCTGTGAGGAGCTGGTGCGTCCGACCACTCCGATATGGAAAAGGGTTCGTATTGTTGTCATTGACCACGGCCATTTTAACATGCTAGAGAGAACATTCCACTTGTCCAAATAGTCCACAGTATAGTCCACACATACACACACGCCTGGTCTGCCAAAGGCTGACACTGGCTCAAGTTGCACCCTGTGGCCTCTGCCAGACAAACCCACACAACTGTAAAAAAAAAAACCCCAGCCTAAATACAGTTTATGGAGCCTTTACAATACCAGACATGTGAGTCAATTCACAGTAGAAAAGAACATTGTGCACTTAAACTAATGTTTGTCGTTTTGTTGTCGTTTTTTTCTATAAATAAAGTACATGTATCCCCTTCATGGTAACAAATACACACTGTGATATTTGCATAAATGCTTTAGGTTAGGTTGTGTTGACGGACTGTGCTGGGAGACTCTGGAACAACAAATGATACTTCAATTACAATCAAATACAGTTCAGGAAAACAGTTTTCATTTTATAATCTTTCAGATGTTTCTTTAGGTCTGAGTTTAACTAAATGTGTAGGCTTAAGTAAATGTGAATTTGTCTCAAACCCCTTGACCGCAGAGGCCCACAGCCGACCCCTCACATCCAAGCTTGCATGCATCTCCATAAATGTAGCTTTCAGAGTTACTGAATCAGTTTCCTCGTTTATTTTTACCACTTCCATTTATTTTTGGGTGCTGGATGCGTTCTCAAGAAAATCTAAGTCTGTAACTTAATTGGTGGGTGGGTGGGTGTGTGTGTGTGCGCGTGAGTGGAGAGAGGGGTCGACACCAAAATAACTTTGAGGCCTGACATATAAACAACGAATTGGACACCCCTTAATCATGGCTAATACATATGCTGAACAAATAATAACTTTCTCAACAGAGGCAATATAAATCCTACGCCTGACAACAGCTGGTATCCATCAAAGTACGGTACACATGAATTCAAATGGAAACATAATATTGGCTTCAATATATTTTGTGTTCGTTGTGAGAATGGGACCGGTTGCCAGTCCATAATGGATAAGGGGAGAGGAGAGGACAGAAACCTTCAGCTGTGGAGGGCCTAAAGTGGAGACTGCATGGCTCCCTGCCACTCTTCATATGACACCATGCCGAGACCAGTAATACAACCAGACAATGTGAAGAAGATCAGAGGGGAACAACCAATATGCTCAAAGTCCATTGCGATGCAACAACTACATTTGGAATCAGGAGATGGTTATAGAATCCTAACATAATCTTTGATATAATCATATCATCACTCACCCACTTTGAAGCCGTGCCCTGTGAGAGTATCCGCTGACTGTCCATTCTCGCCAATGAGCGTGGTATTGTTGCCCTGCTCACATGTGTCCTGACACTGGCCGCTTTTCAAACAAATCCTTTTGCAAATTAGAGGGGCGATTACCACTTTGAAGCGCTCCCGAGTAGATGCGCGCTCGGCGCACCAGACCAGCCTCTGGACACTCAGCCAGATGACGAGCAGATGGGAAATTATCAGAGAGGGCATCCTGGCATCCTTCAATGCTGTGCGCAAGGAGACGGGAGCATTCACGGTGACAAACCGATCCAATTTGAATCAAAGCTCTGGGACTGGGTTGGAGTATTCCTTTTTTCGCCCGAAGTCTGAAAAAAGTCGTCCAACTTTCAGAGGTATATTTCCAAATGTTGATTGTGAGGCTGATGTGCCTCATACAGCGAAAATGTGCGGAGAAAACGCCAGTGTAAAAGGTTTTTTCCTCCTTTCCTTTCAAAACAGCACGTTTAGTCACCCCGCATGTAAAAGTGATTCATTCGGAATAATACACTGTATGTCATCTTTTATCTTTGTCAAAATACCAAAAGCATAACAACCCAAAAGTTACCGAGAGAACTTTCCCTATTCCAGTCTGTTTTTTCGCTCTCCTTTCTCCCTGCTTTTGCTTGGATGGTTGGAGTGTGCGTATCTGAGTTTAGGAAAGAAGGGAGGAGAGAAGGAGAGGGGGCCAACCCTCTCCAGAGAGAGCTGGCAGCAAGCCAGGTAGTGCAGGAACTAAGCTGAAAGTGGTTTCGTTGTTGGTTATTTCTCCTAACACCCTCTTTCCCCTATCCAGCGAACGATAAAGAGCACAGCTGTGCGTGTCTCTCTGGAAAACACCATTCACAACAAGGCCCCGTCCGTCCAGCCGAACTTCCCAACTAAAATCCGTGAAATTGTACAACTGCGCAACTACTTTTACCGTGAAACTCCATATTTAAAGGGAATTAAAATCCAGGTTAGATGAAATATGCCTCGAATGCCACCCACTGGTTCATAGGCAGCTTCAACTGAAATTGCTAAATGAGATGATTGCATAAAGCACTTGCAGATCCAATCAAATATGTATTTTAGTTGCTAATTTGTTCAGTGAGATCTTCTCTATTAATCCATCATTAAACTACCAGGCAATGCAGATTCAATTATGCTGAACAGTAACGTGGAAATATTTGAACTAAAGTGATTGATTTCCTGTTGAGAAGACCACACATATTAGCTCAGCAATAAGTTAGTGAAGAGGATCCTTCTATAAGGGTCAAGGATATCATCCAGAGGGGTCAGATTAGTGGCGGAGGGGGAAAGTATAAGACTAGAGAACAGGTTGAGTCACTTCCTCTTCGAAAAGTGAGAATGTTTGCTTTCAGTCGCTAAGGAAATGACTGCATGGGCCTGGAGAGTTCACAGGCTGCTCTCACATTTCTCTGCCTCTGATTCTCTCCCTCACAGCGACATCCACTGCCAAGACACACACTTGCACACAACATGCTCACAGGAAATTCACAATCAAACAAACACACACACACACACAGAAATAGAACCTATTCACGTTGTATGCCTAACACATGAAATCTCCCACTCGAGCAAATTCTCTCACATCTCAAACGCACAAAGCTGAATATATTGGCTCACACACTAAACCGTTTGTTCACTGCCTTTGTTTCTAGCTAATCTATTATGAGACGTGAGCCCTATAGCACTTGTTCCTCAGCTTGTATGAGTGGGAAACACTTTACCCTTGTGTTATCTTCGGGTCATTGTGACCCTTCACTCATTGTGACCCACCCCCCCCATGTGTTGCGACAACTTTACCTCATACAAAAATAAAGTGAACCATTTTCTTTTAACCGTCGGGCAGTCTCATGCTTTTTATTTGTTTTTGTATTGCATAAAGTTGTGGCAGCAGACCCGAAGGCAGCACAAACTGTGACAGTTTGTCATTGCCTGCACTCACACCCGAGAGACTAAGGGAGAAAGGCTTTAGACTTAGACAGAGGGCTGTCGCTCCGAGACAAGGCTACAAGTCACCGATGAACAACGGCAGTCCAACTGTTTCTGCATTCATGCAGGTTAAACAAACACAATTGAGGCCTCAGCTTCTTTTCAAATCGAAGGATTCGACTTCCGTAGGGATCGAGCTGCTCTACGCTGGATCTAACCGGGAGCAGCAGGGCATCAGGGCCTCCAGCCCGAGCCAGTGGAGTTGCAGTGTCAGACAGCGCTGACCACAAGGGCACATGGAGTCTGGGAGACTGTATACATCACTGTGGTCAGCGCTGGCACACGGGGGCCTGGGCAAACAAGGCAGCCTGCGTACATGTGTGATGGGTGACGGAGACACTAGCGTCTGGTGCTGATTGAGATCTAGGTGGTTCAGGCTATATAGGGCTGCTGACTCCCAAACACGGGAACCGTGACGACCAGGGGAATGAGTTCCAACCCTTCTCCCGGCAGCATCTGTGCGGTTATGCCCCGGTCAACCCAGCACACTGACCACGAGTCTCTCTCCTAACAGCCTGTGACCCCAATGCTGCATTACTAGTTCTGTGACGAGAGCAGCATCCGTGGGTGTCGTGTGGTCATGCAAATCCCACTATAATCAAGCCAGTTGGACATAGGGTCTTTATGTGTCAATGTTTGTAAGCTGTCTGTGGGCGTGGGCGTGTCCTTACTGCCATATCCGGTAGGGAGTGTTGTTGGGTAGCACTGCCAGTTGCGTGTGGAAAATGAGTGGATCCCAGACGAAAGGCTGTCTTCACACCACCAGCCTGGCCACACCAGAGACCGTTTCATCTGCTAACAAGGACATTTACTATGCCCACGCTCCTTTGTAGAATTGAAATGCCTGAACAGAAGAAGTATATGATGTATTAAGCTATGTTTGAAGTATAGGACTGCAACCGACCACACCTCTCACACATCGTAAAGCCCTGCTGCTTGAAAGGATGTCTTCAATTCAATACGAAAGCAGTATCAAGAAAGGGCCTTTAATAGTATAACATTAAGACAGGTTAACTGGATGCATCATATGAATAAAAAATACATTTACAACACAGGTCAAGTCAAAAAGGCAAATCATTTGACATTTCATACTAAATTCAAGTCAAATATTCAACATTTCAATTCAAATCAACGTGCAAAAACACACAGAATGCGGTACCCTGTTACCGTGGGTGAGGAGAGCCCACTAAGTGTATGCCAGGATTAACTCCAGGTCAGGTGCCCATTTCAAATCATTTTTATTTTGGGTTGTACGCATCACTACCTCATCAACAGGCTTTTTTGTGCACTTTTTTCTTGCAGTAATTGTACAAGGATTCAAATAGATCACACACACACTGATCAGGCCAGAGTGCTTTAGGAGTGAACAGCTCAACTCTGACCTACACAGGCAAGGAAGATATGTTTTGCCCCTCTGCCTAACATACGGAAAGATGCTGATAAATACATATTTACACTAAACACTAGTATTAATCGTTAAAAAGGAACCGGTACATTTCCAAATAATTATCTTTGGACATGGTTGCATATATCTCCATTCCATCTCAACATACACAATGAGCACCATAAGGGATGGTTTCAACAAACATTGCCTAGGTAGTAATTCTTTTTATGCTTGTTTTTTTGTTGTTGTACATTTAAGGATGGAGATTACAAGCAATCACTGGGAGAAAAGAAGTTGTACACTTGATATTCTAAAAGCTATTTTCACATCTAAGATTCTATAGCACGAAGAGATGTCCGGGGGCAGGCACACGGAAGTGTCTCTGACATGTTGAGCTACCCTGATTACTGAACACTCTAAGGCTGTGCGTGGCGTCTGTATACATGGATATATTTATATATGGGGGGGCTAAATTGAAGAGAATGATGAACAGTAATGGTATAGGAAGACAGAGTCGGATCTTGCTCTGTCGTTACTGTAGTATGCACGACTCAGCGGGTAAAAGCATGATGGAGGCCCTCGCCTCTGGCCCTCGCCCCTGACCCTCGCCTCAGGCCCTCGCCCTCGCCCCTCGCCTCTGACCCTCGCCCCTGACCCTCGCCTCTGGCCCTCGCCCCTGACCCTCGCCCCTGACCCTCGCCTCAGGCCCTCGCCCCTGACCCTCGCCTCTGACCCTTATTACACACAGTCCACCACCGAGCCGTCTTCCCCTTCAGGTCCCCACTCGCCAAACCTCATCTGGGGGGAAGGAGCAGCCGGGTGCAGGTTGTTCATGTCGTCCATGGCGTCTGGGTCTATTTCTTCCCCGGTGCCGATGCTTGGTTCCAGATGGCCGGGCTCGTCGCGGTGGGTGCGGACGTGCTTGCGGAGGGCCGCCGGCTCCTTGAAGCTGCGGTGGCAGAAGGGGCAGGAGCAGGGCCTCTCCCCGGTGTGGATGAGCTGGTGGTGCTTGAGGTGCTGCAGGCGACTCAGGCGCTTGCCGCAGATGGCGCACACGTACGGCTTCTCCCCGGTGTGGGTGCGCCGGTGCTTGCGCAGGCCGTCGAGGTGGCGGAAGCTGTTGCCGCACTCGGAGCAGGAGTACGGCTTCTCCCCGGTGTGAATCCGGAGGTGGGTTTTCAGGGCCCCCGACTCGCGGAAGCGCCGGCCGCAGACGCCACACGGGTAGGGCTTCTCTCCGGTGTGGATGCGAATGTGCTTCTTCAGGCTGGATATCAGGCGGAAGGTCTTCCCACATTCCAGGCAGTGGTGTGGACGATCACTGTCCGGGTCCACGACCAGGTCAGAGGTCGACGGACCCGCTGATTCCTCGGCCCTCCCTGGGGACACGTTGTCCGACCTCACAGGCCCCAGAGGCCTGGCCACTGGTTTCAGTCCATCAGTGCCAGGGCCGGAGCGTGGTCGCGCGGGTCTTGGGTGGCGGAGAGGGTAGCTGAGGGAGCGGGCAGCTGCGTCTTCCTCGACCACGTGGATGTGGCCCAGGTCCCCCACACTCTGGGCTGTTTGCTCTGGTTCACCTGCCCTGCCGTCTCCCCGGGGCCCTGGCCCTCTCCTGCAGGGCTGGTTCGGTCCTAGACCAGGACCCTGCTCCTCTTTCACCTCAAACCTGGACCCTCCGCTTGCCCCCTGGGACTGCCTATCATCTGTGTTTATCAGCAAGCAGAACGAAAACAATTAGTGGCGTATAACATTCAACAGAAATGAAGTGAGGCAACTTTATTACACGTTAGACATTGTGTAGGACACAATGGAGGTGTAGAACAGCAGGGGATATACAATTACCTGGCCTGGAGTCAGAGCAGATAGACTGGTTGGTACCAAAGGAATCCAGAGAGTGATTTGTCACAGAACCATCTGGTTGGATTGAAAGCTTGACACATTTTGTAGTCATCTCTGTTGTCATATCCATGAAGAGATTCATCCAAAGGGCCACCCAGCCCAAGGTTGACCCCGGCCACACACCGGGAATCGGACCCATTAACATTCTGGGGGCTCTGGTTGTTCCTGTCCATAGAAGTATTCATGGACCCAATAGAGGACATTGAGGGTGCGAAGACGGACTGATTTACTGTCTGGGAGCCCGAGTACGGTATTTGAAGCTGATCAATCAATTTTTGCGCACTGCTCAGACATTCTTGCAAAGTCCTCATTTCTCTCTCGGATACCTCGAGGCGCACTTTGAGTCTTTCATTTTCCTGCTCCTTGTTGATCAATTCTTGTTGAGTCTCGTTCAATACTAGAACTACCTCGCCCAAGAGGGTATCTACTGCTACGGTTAATGCAGATCGGATGGTCGGAGCTAAACGTGTCTTTAAAGACGATACTGTCACGTTCTTGACCTGTGAGGCTAAGGAATTCCCGTATCCAGGCTTATCTACCTTGCGATCATAATAAGAGTCTGAAACAACTCTGTTTTGGGGGTTGATTATACTTTGTTTACGATTACCACTGCTGCTTGTACTATTACTACCTGAAGGAGATGGTTGCATGTCGCCGCTACAACTAACATTACTCCGCCTGGAAGTCATGATAACGATGTTCGCTAGATAAGATAGCTAGTTAGCCTTCTTCGGGTTGCTCAAGGGATGAAGCGGCAACGTATATTTTCAGCAGGCCCCAAAATGTTTCATTACTGTAAGTCTATGTTCCAGGCTATTAAATTGAAATAACGCCTTCAGGCTAGACAAGCAAGTTAGCGCTAGATGGTTGTTGGCAAGATAACTAACGCTAGCTAGCTAACAAGCTAGCTACGTGGCTTGATTGTTCGCTAACGTTAGCCAACTGTGCAGCTCCTTAGCAAAATGTATCTTCTTAGCCGGATCTAGTTAACTTTGATTCCACTTGCAACTTCGGTGATTATCTAGACTGCTGAAACTTACATTATTAACTTACGTTAGTAATACAACATTACCCTTTATTACCGGCGACTTCCAAACCGTTGTCCCTGGCTAGCTAGCCTGGCTAACAACACGAGATCTGAGAGCTGCCACAATTTGCACGTATCTGGTAAATGGCTGTGGTTTCAAGCTAGCTAGCTAGCTAGCTAGCAACTGCTGGCTAACTACTCCTGCTTTCAAGGGTTGAATGTTTTGTTACGAAGGGTTGCCCCGGTTAGGAGGAAACTTGTACTGTGTTAAGAAATGGCAACAAAAAATAAAGCCCCGCCCCCCAATGCTGCACTGAGAAATGAATCGTTCAAAGAAGAGGCATTTGATAGAGATTGTAGATGTTTACTAAGAAGGTCCACTTTGTCACCAGTCAATGGTGACAATGTTTGCAAATACACAGAAAAGTCAAAATATTACATTTTTGAATAAAGTAAATGTAATTACTATACATGTTTGGCAATATGTTTTAAAGATTGAGTAACCTAACATAATGTGTAATTGTGTCCTTTTTTTTTTTTTTTTTTTACATAAGCCCTAATCATAAAATTATGACTGCGTGATAACAAAACGGACATTTACGATTTAAATTAAGCTAACACCATTGTTGTTTGTCAGCATAAATGAAAATTTAGGATTTTTTAAATGTTGCGCAGGCTCACACTACTGCCACTGGTGACAAAGTGGACTGTCTTAGAAAACTTCTAGAATCTTTGTACTGAAGCTCTTAGATTCGCTGAGACAGTCGCACATTAATGACGTTAGCTCGTCGATGAAAATATATAAAAAATAATACTATATAAAACTGTAACTTTTAATATTCTCATATTCTCAAGGTGTTTGTGAATGCCTACAATAATTGCCTTACTGAGTGCAGTTTATGTGTATGGGTAGCCTATCTCTTTTTCGAAATGTATCAGTTTTATGGCATGCCGATGTCATGATAGGGTGAGACATATTGTAAATAATTCTTTATCAATTCATATAAAAATGTTTGCACGCGAACACAAACAACCAACGTGGATCTACAGGAATTTGGCATACTTACAAAAAGAATCATGGAAGTCAAGACCACTTTCAATCATCCATCTTTTACAGCCCTTAAATTCTGAGATATTTCCAATTTTCCTGTAAATAGGAAGTAATTTGTCCCAAGGGCTTTGATGGCTGTGCTTCCCAGAGATGCTGAGAAGATGAGAGACTTGTAGCCCAAACTAATTTCTAAACCAGCTCATCTAAATTGACAAAATATAAAACGATTGAATTCATTTCTTTGAGCACCTACTCTGCTATAGTTGTCCTTATTATCCTATAACCAGAGGCATGGTCCCTGAGGACCAGGGTTGAAGACCACAGACACTAGAGATGGTATTCTCTGATTTGCTTAGCTGTCCACAACTGAACCTGCAGATCTGCTGCTACATAGTGGTGTACCTGGTGTACTACACCTGGGAATGCCCACAGGAGTAACAAATCCATCATAAGGCCTAGTGTAGCGATTGTCAAACAGAGTGTCAGAAAAAAGAAAATTACAATAATAAAAAGACAGAGCGTCTAGAAATCTGAACTTCATCAACAGCATGATTTTCATTAGTCTGTTGACAATTAGGCATATAAGCTGTAGTGAGTGCTTTGCTGTTCGGTGAAACGCACATGAAGTAAGGCACATTTACATTTAGTCATTTAGCAGACGCTCTTATCCAGAGCGACTTACAGTAAGTACAGGGACAATCCCCCGAGGCAAGTAGGGTGAAGTGCCTTGCCCAAGGACACGTCATTTGGCACAGCCTGGGAATCAAACTGGCAACCTTCAGATTACTAGCCTGATTTCCTAACCACTCAGCCACCTGCCTCCCACATGTGGGAGGCAAGCCTAGTGATGGTGAAATAAAGCTTTTTCAGCGCTGCCATTGCAAAGCTTTTTTCAAATGGAAAATGTTTATATGGTGTAGCAGAAATGGGATTCCCTATGTGCTTATGTTAATCACAATCAGTAGAACTAGACATGACTAGTTATGGTTGCATTCTGCATGTGTCCTTCCACTCATAGCGTCAAGTATTCTGACCAAAAAATATCCTCATTTCAGTTTTCCACTGGGATGAATCAAAAATACTGTTCTTGTTGTACTGGGACATGAGTTCCTCTTTGGGGGGTGGAGAGGTCGGTATACAGCGTTTAGTGTCTGGCAGCATTTCCTTGTCTAAACAAACAGGGTCCAGTGACCAATAGTACTTAAAGCAAAACAAAAGTCTCAAAAACTGAATCCAATGCCTAAATCTTCTTCGTCTTTCTAAATGACTTTTACCCAAAAAGTATATATTTGTGACTGGATAAGCTGCAAATGAATTGTTTATAGGTTAATTCCTCTTAGTCTCATAATATATGGTGACAGTAATAGTATTTAGACAGTCATGAACTGAGTCATTTATTGTAAAAGCCTACCTCTGTTACTCACTTTCCTGCCTCATTGACAATTATTTACAACACACAGTTTAGTCATATGTTACAGTCTGTTCTGGCTGAGTGCTTCATGAAAGTCTATTGCTATCTGTCTGGAAAGTTCATCACTTTGTGAACTTTACAGTATAACATAACATCTTCATCCAGGATACTTATAGCAGTCTTCTCAAAAGGTTTCTAGTGTGTCATCTGTAGAGATCCTGGTGCCTGCTTTCCTGCGAGCCCGAAGCCTCCACAGCAGCAGAGCCAGGGAGAGCAGCAAGAGGAATCCCAGAGCCCCTCCAATCAGCCCCGCTTTCAGAGCCGTACTGCTCTTCCCAGGAAGGCTGGAAGGTCGCACAGGACCCCCCCGCAGGCTCACTGGAGCCTGAGTCGTTCAATGCCAACACACACACCTTCACCCCCTGCGGCACCTCCCCTATGGAGCCTCTCCTCACATGCTGCCCAAACACCTTGCTGTTCCCTGCCTCCACCGTCACCAGGTAAGAGTTCACGGGTGAGGACGGTGCACACCACTGGACCACCACCTCAGACCCCTCCTGGGACAGGACCATCAGGGATGGAGGGTCGGGAACCTCCATGTACGAAGTCAGGCCTGGACAAAGGCAGGCTCTCTGCGCAGACAGCTGGTTGCAGGGAATCTGGTCTTGCTGGCAGGGGTCGTAGTCACAGGGCTCGAGGTCTGTGTTCCCCTGGAAGAGCAGGCTCTCTGGTTGGCACCGTGTCATCATAGTCTTCGTAGTCATCAGAGTTGAGGTTCGTGGGCCCATTGCTGTGTGGCCTCAGAGTCAGAGAAGTGTTGGGATGAGTCGTGGAGACCTGTTGGGATGTGGTTAGGGAGGAGCCGTCACTGAGATCAACCAGGAGGAGGAGCAGCATGTGAAAAGCTGGTTTCCAATCTGCAGCCATGGCATCTGCTGATAACATAAAGTTATATGACAAATTAGACTGTCATGTTTCCTCTTTGAACGTTTTAGGCTATATATACTCAGAGCCCTCAATACATCTGACTGTATGTATGTCTTATTCCATGTCTGATGAAACTGTGTCGAACATCCATAGATATCTCACATACACCTGCACAAAATAAAGTCAGTGTCCATAAGTCATATTTACTTCATGACAGGTCTTTATACTCATAAAGATTCAAGACATGCAAAACGCCCAATTAATTCAGTTGATGACCCATGGATGTGTTTATGCTAGTAAGCAAAATATTTGTATACACAGCTGCCCTTATGGTTCACATTTGTAGAGAACTTTGAATCACGAAGGCATACATACTGAATGCCTGGCTATTGCACAACAGACCAGAGCTCCACACGCATTACACATCGCAGCAGAGTCAGCTGGATCCAGTTACCAGAGCTGCACTAGCCTTCTCCATTATACTCCACACCAACACATTCTTCTACAACTTTTGTATTGTGTTAAATAGGCGCAAACAGTTTAATAAACATACTAACTTCAAAAGAAATAGATTCTCAAAAAAATCACAATTACTGTTTGTAAGTTTTGATTCTGCCGTTACTGTTACCTTAAACAGACAGGTACTGTGTGCCAGTTGAAAACAAGCTAAAATCACACATTCATTTCTGTCCTCTTTCAATAAAAAGTTTGAAGTAAAACTTTACCTGGCCCTCGCTTCCGAATATAAAAATCTTCTTTGCGTTGTTGTGAGTTCTGCTCCGCTAGCTTCGTTCTACCCCCCCTCACTCTGGCATTCTTTATATAATTCTACCAAACTCCAACAATCACCTCCTTCTTTTTGCCCTCCCCCCTTTCCACTTCTCTGCCCCAGCCTGCTGTGGAGCTGATCTCCTCTCTCTCTCTCTCTCTCTCTCTCTCTCTCTCTCTCTCTCTCTCTCTCTCTCTCTCTCTCTCTCTCTCTCTCTCTCTCTCTCTCTCTCTCTCTCTCTCTCTCTCTCTCTCTCTCTCTCTCTCTCTCTCTCTCTCTCTCTCTCTGTTTCATGGTGGATTCTTGTGTGTGTCTGACCCTCTTATTGCATTCCGTTGGCATTAGCAGTTTTTTTTTTTAGAGCAGGTCCTATTCACTAATGAATCTGTCTGCCTTCTAGATTCAATAGGATGTACATGAGTCTCTGCAGTGATTCATAGCAATACCTCATCCTGGATACACACCAGTGGAACCCAACCCTTCAAACACTCTGAAAAAACTGAAAGAGACATACTTCTCAGAGTCAATGGGGTGCATGTTTTCACTAGTCAAAGCAGGTGGGTTGTCTAAAACAAACAGAAGGGAAAATGTTATTTTCCTATGATGCTAAGAAGGATCGGGGTTTACAAGATGACCTCTGCCTCTCTGTTTGGTCCATTGGGACTGATGTCTTAATGTGGAGATTGACTTTTTGGGTCAAAACATTCTCAATCTTGTACTGAGTGGGAACCGTGCAGACTCCAAAGGTCACTTTTGAGCTCATTGAGCCTTGCGAGCGAAGAAATTCACAGTGTTCATCCCACCCTTGTTAGAACTGTTGGCTTTTTCTCGAATCTTGGCTTTAGAGGGTTAGCATTCAAGCATTCAGCAGTCAAGTCTGTGAGCTGCACACTATATCTCTCCCTGACCCAGTTAATAACCTCTGAGCGTTGCTCTGCTCCCTCTCAATGTCTCTCATCCTTCCTGTCTCGGCTCATCTGCCCCACACTCCTTTGCCCTCCGCTTCCTTTCCTTCCCTACATCCCCATTCCTCCCTCTCTCCACATCTGTTTACAGTTAGGCAGTGTGGTAATAAGGGCTGCGACCAGCTGTCGGGAAGCACGCCCTTATTCCACATCCTGGATTTCTGAGGGGCTGCTGGGATTACAGAAATGAAGCCCGCTAGTCCAAAACATCAGTCTGAGTGTCCTGCATCCTGTTAAACTGGGTTTAACACGAGCAGAAAGCTAGACCTGGAAACAGGAGTTATTCAAGGCTGAACGAGCGGGAACACACAGTCACACAGGAACAGACTCAGCCACTTCCCAGGAATGCTGACCTGACTGAGGTAAAAGCTCGACTGAAACACTTCAAGCCGGGTTTGAGATGAGTGAAGAGGACATGAGACAAAGGTACAGGTCACACAGATCACACAGGCCTCACTGGTCGCTTAGAGGAACCTTGATGCAACACTGGGACAGAGCGGATGCTGGTGGCTGTCGGGCAATGTATCGATTGCCATAGATCTGCCTGGTGGTGACAGGGCCTGGTGTGTCTCATTCAGGTCAGTCATGTTGAATCACACCACAGAACCCACACACACGTCACTCCATCTGACTCATACCTTTGGCAACATGCAGCACATTCCTGCTGCCTGCTTCCAACCAAACCACATCCACACCACCGACTTAGATAAAACTGTTTATGTGGGTTGTGTCCGTGCACCGTCTGCAATCAAGTTCTCTGCTACATTCATGGTGAGTTGGGAGTCAGGTGGCTGAGCGATTAGGGAATCGGGCTATTAATCAGAAGGTTGCCGGTTCGACTCCGGGCCGTGACAAATGACATTGTGGGCAAGGCACTTCACCCTACTTGCCCTGGGGGGAATGTATCTGTACTTACTGTAAGTTGCTCTGGATAAGAGCATCTGCTAAATGACTAAATGTAAGTTCTCTGCTACATAGTTCTGTGCACAACCACCAGGTGTCTCTATAGTCATTAGCTAGAGTTGGTGCATGATGAAGTGAAGCAGAAACCTATGGCTAATTAGATATTAGCTCAACTAATTACGAGCGGTCTACAAATGCACACATCAAAGCCACAGAGAGGGAGGAAAGAGGACTCGAGGGAGAGGAGAGCTTTTGAAGACAGCTTGTGATGTATCACTTTCATCGGCATTCATTAATGTCAATATCCCATTGCATAGAATTAATAACACTATGGCTTTTTTAATTACCATTAGCCTCTCAGCCATGAATAAATGTATTTTCCATGATCCATATAGAGCTTGGTGTGACTTCATCATGGAATAAAAAAAATCAGATACCTGGGTTTATTTATTTATTTTAACCATTTATTTATTTGACTCCTGCTCCTTATGTCAAACCTCCAGATCTGAAGGTGTTGGCTCCCACAGCTTCCTACTCAGCAGTAACCATGGAAACACAGGTGAAGGATCTTGGAGATTTCATTAGGCTACCTGCCGAGGTGGATAAAAAACCCATTCATGTTGAAATAGAACATCAGACCCCAAAGTATTCAAGGAGAAAAAGAAATTCTAATATATATTTTTAATGATAAATTAGGATTGACGAAAATAATTTTTCAATGAAAATTTGGTTTGGTAGTTTGGATACTGAGTATATTGGAACATTTTGAAAAACAGCAAGCAGAAGTGTTAAAAGAGGGCCTTGGGCTACCCTCTGCTTGGTTACCTCAATGTGGGCAGGAATCTGACAAGTCACATGGTCTCCCAGAGGGTTTTACAGTGTAACTTTAGCCGGCCAGGGCGCCGACTGACAATTTGATCTGTCCAGTTGGACGGGCTGACACTAGTGTCTCAGTATGGGATGCACAGGGGCACACAGCTGGACCGGCGCAAAACACGTCACTCACCACAGCCGCAAAGCACGTCACTCCCCACACCTCTCTCTTCTAGGAAAGGCCCAGAGAGGGAACTGGAAACTGATCTTCGGCGTTGCTCATTAACGGGCTCTTCTTGTGTAGGAGTGACGGACTCTCCGCTGCCGTTGCCCGAAAACACTTGTACAATCAACGTTAATTCCTTCCTGTGCTGTTGTGTCAGAAGTGTGATTGCTAAATACATGACCACATTGACTTCATTTCTGTTAATGCCCACCACTAGATGCCCACCACTAGATGGCGATATTACAGAGAATAAATGCAGAATAACAAGACCCTGCGATATTGTGTTCGACTGAACATCAGTTAAAAGTCTAAATGTGTTTCTGATTGCACCGAAAAAGGCTGTAGTATGGTAGGGTTCTCAAATTGTGAATGTGCATTTTGCACTGTATATCGTATTCACAAAAACCGCTTTAGTAAATGATGCAAAAATATATACACACGACTATTCTATTTGTTGATCAAGATGCAGGTCGGTAATCTCTATACTGTATGGGTCAGAGGCTTATAGGTAATTGAATAAGAGCCTTTCATGAAAAATGTGCTGAATGGGATAGGTGCTAACAGAGAAGAATCTCAGATCTGGTCGTCTTATTTCCAGTATGAGGGGCTCGGTAACCATGGCAACCAGTGGCACTGTACGAGTATGCAGGAGAGAGCTGAGGAGGCTGATATTGAGACAGGAGTATAAATCACTCTTGCACAGGCACACACACGCTGTGCCAACCTACATATCCCCCCTCACACTCTCACACGCTCACACTCTCCATCTCTCTCTCTCTCCCTCCATCTCTCTCTCAAACATACACACACATGCACAAGACTAGTGGTTAAATCCCACATATCTAACGAGTCCTATCAGAGAATGCTGTTCCCGCTACCCTCGTCTTGGGACAGGAATGATGCTCCCTGCTCCTCCTGATGGGAGGCCAACGCTCCGCTCAGAGGGGAAGTGACATCAGCGATGAGAAAGGAGAACTGCTGGAGCGGTGGAGTCCTGAGCAGTCCAGCTTCCTCAGCACTTCCTGGCCTCCAACCTAGAATCCGGTTTCAAAACAAACCTTGTAGCTGCAGACTGCATGGGCGGTGTTGGCTGCCCTCCACATTACCATCTAAAAGGGAATCTGAAAGTTTGCTTTGCAACAGTGCTGAGGTCATTAGTCAAGCTGACAGGAATAGAATGGGACACGACAGAAGTCGTCTCAACCAATCAACACATCATTTTGCACTTATAAACAAATATGAAAACCTCAAGTTATTTCCTTCAAGTGTTTTGCACATTTGGAGGGTTAGAAAATTATACTCATCATGTCTTTAATGTTGTGCTAAAACCTACTGTTGGACAGTATGGACCTGTTAAAGTGTGTGACTTTAATAGCAGCAAAGCTCACCAACCACACAGCCAGTTTGCCATTTAATAATTTACCGCCATTTTGTCACTCGGGCCGAGCGGCAGCCAGAAGCTGGGTGACCGAGTGGCAGGCGTCATGGTAACAGCTCCATTCTGGTGAGTGGTGGCGAGCTGCGCTGACTGTGTCCTGGATCCACAGCTGGCTGCTGACCCAGGAGCCTGTGGCCTGGTTGGCAGAGTTGGCAGTTTGACCCTAAGGGGAGGAGGGGGAGGTATTTGACATAGTCCAAGTCAAGCCTAAATAAGGCTTCATTACTGTAATAGCTTTTAAAACGCCTCAGATCTCTTACATGCAACATTTTCGCAAGGCTGTAAAATGCCATTGTTAAAAGCATAGCTTGTTTTCGATAGGGCCTATATATATATATTTTTTTTAAAATCTGTCTTAAACAGTGAAGGAGAGAGGTACAATTCTGACACATTTGAGTTTGACATATGAAGAGACTGCGACAAGAGACTCAAGAGTGATCCAGTAAAACAAGAAAAACTCATCATGAGACATGGAGGAACTGGAAATTGTATTCTATCATGATAATTGGGTTAAGGTTAGGGTTAGGGTTAGGGTTAAGGTTAGGGTTAGGGTTAGATAAGATCACGAAAGCTCACCCTAAAGCTGCCATCTGTCAATTTGTTATTACTTGTGTGTGTACGTGTGTATATGTGTGTGTGTGTGTGTGTATGTGTTTGTTGGGTGGCTACTCTAGCCTATGCAGCAGATATTTCTATCCAGGCACAGATAATTACTTACCGGGAATTGTTAAAGCCAGCCCACATTCCCTGCCGTGCTTATGCAGTAAGCGCAGCACTTAATCACATAGATACTTCTGCATCAGGTTCCCCCAAGGTGATGCTCCATTTAGAGCTGCGTGAACACCATACGAATCAAATGTTCCAACAGAGCAGTTCATACATATACTGTATTATAACACCGTATAAAGGAGCTTCACGTTGTTGCCAGGCTTCTAAGGAACGGGTCCGAAGCAACCTGTCAAAAACAAGGATTAAGCAAACAGAACGTTAGCAGAAATGATACATTCTGATGTAAACTCCAGATAGCGGCTCGCCTCCGAGAATTAGAGCATTAGTCCGCAAGTATTCATGGTTTGCTGTGTCTGTCAAGGGTAAACTTAAATTGCCGTACTACTCAGTCCATTACACAGTAAACAACAGCCTTTCCACAAAGAGAAAAACAACCGGGACTTGTTTGTCTGGTCAGTCAGACACAAGGTTAGTTTCCTCCTCTGGAGTTTAGTTCCATAATTGCTCACAAATGTGTACAGTCACACCTAATGGAGATGGTGAGTAGGCAGACACACACACTCAGGACAGAGCCTGAGTGTGTGTGTGTGATGTACAAACTGTGAAGCGGGCACTGTGCTGGGACTGGGCGAGGGAGATGATAAATGACTGGGCTGTAGGTGTTAGGGAAGGGTGAGATAGTGCTGTGGTCCAGGGTGATGCCGTAACTGGGACACAGACAGGAAGTACAGACCAAGCTGGGAGTGGAGGCAGAGCTGGGAGTGGAGGCAGAGCTGAGAGTGGAGGCAGAGCGGGGAGCGGAGGCAGAGCTGGGAGCGGAGGCAGAGCTGGGAGTGGAGGCAGAGCTGGGAACGGAGGCAGAGCTGGGAGTGGAGGCAGAGCTGGGTGGATGGGGGGGGGGGGGAGCTAGCGAGCAGACTTGGCACCTCGTCTCAACTCTGTTCCAGACATTATCAGCAGTGGGCTGCAGCACTCGAACTCCCCACTCAGCTTCTATGGCTCTTCAGAACATCAATAAAACAAACACAACAGTATTAAGACACAGACCACTTCATGGCCAGCTCCTTGAACACATATTAATATCTCTCCAAAAGCATCATGCAATATTTACTCAGCTGATTTTACAATATTTATATACTGTATAAATGACAAGTGAGCTTTTTCAAAAGAGTGTAAGGAAAACAGCAGTCACTAACAAAGCCAAAGCATAATTGTTTTACATTTCGCAACAGTAAAGATAAAAAATTTACAGTAGCAAAAAAGTTTTTGTGGAACAAATTCAAGGTCATCAACTCAGACCTCGAGCAGTCACTAAGCCAGTTAAATAATAAAGCTGTTTGGTTTTGGTGTTCATTAACATGAAATAATTACAGGAATTAATTTCTTGCCAGGAGCCACATTCCAGTAGAGTGAAAGCTCTGCAGTACACATTTGCTTTGATGTCTCTGTATGAATTATTTTTATTGATAGATATATCTTAATTGGATTTAATCAAACATAGCACTTGCCAGGTTGAACATGGTTTAGGACATGCAATTCTCTCCCTGTATGTTTACCAAACAGAACCATCTGGATCGCCCAACACTATGAGTTCCAGTTAAGCACTTGTTTAAAATTACACCAGTCTCAACCTTGACTATAGCAGCTGGAAATTTGATATGAAACGTTTTGCCTCAATCTGCGTAGTTCACATCAGGTGTGCGTGAGATGAATCTAGAATGCTGCAGACTTCTCTCTGGAGTGACATCAAAGCTGAACAGTATTTAACCCAGAGACAGGGAGAGCTCACAGTTAGCTCCCCCGTCTCAGCGGATCCTCACCCAGCCGGGTCCAGGGATGGACGCTCTTGCACCAGAGGAGGCTCCCAGGTTCAAACTAAAAGAAAACCACTCCCACAGAGCCTCTGCGTGTGTTTGTGTCGGTCTGCGCTCGGTCAGACACCAGGGGGGGTCCTGACCCGCGGCCGCCTGCCCGCCCGCCCGGCGCCATGTCACGCCACACGCGTGCCGTCTCCGGGAGTTCTTGCATCGACATGGCAACCTCAGAGGACAGTGACAGCACCCCCAACCCCCCCCCCCCCGCGCCCCGAGCCCACACCCCCTGGGATGAAAATGTCTCCTGGACACTGGTCACGCAATGAGTAATCAGACGGATGAACACAACCCTGGAACAGATGAGGAGGTGGAGAGAGGGGGAGAGAGGAGGTGGAGAGAGGGGGAGGAGAGAGGGGGAGAGAGGAGGTGGAGAGAGGAGGCAGAGAGAGGGGGAGAGAGGAGGCGGAGAGAGGGGGAGAGAGGGGAGAACGAGCGAGGGGTGAGTGGAGCTCAGCCAAGAGCATTCGACTGCAGATCAAGGTTCGAATACACCCTCCCCTGAATGTAAAATTGACCGAAAAACGTGTGGTGATTGATAAATGGATGAATCAGATTACAACTGCCCACTTGTACCCCGTACAATGAAACGTCCAAACTGTGAGGGGAGACATGTTGGGGAGAACCGGATGATCCGGAGAACGGACCTGAACGCTGTGACGCCTTCATGCAGCCGGTTACGTGACCTTTAATCAAGCACCGCATGAAGCCCCTCTGCACCGCAACCTGAAACAGAACCAACAGGGCTCCATTGACATGTAAAGAGCGAGGGGAGTGTGGCAGCAGTGAGCAGGCAGGCCTCGGTATTGTTTACCATCCTCCCGTCTCAGCTGTCAGCTCACAGCACGGCCCTCGGATCAATCTCTCTCCTCATCGCCATCTGCTGCACGGACCTGCTTGCTGACGCACTTGCTGCCAGCTGCAGCGCCCTTCCTTCGGATGAAAAAAACAAGAAACAAGCCTGGGAAGTCAACTACCCACCCTGCACTGTTGTCCTTTGCTTGATCTGACTCCAGCAATATTTTGACTGACAATGTCGCCCGAGCGTTGTACACGCCGACACAGCTGCCTGGAGAATCTGGGTCATTTGGTGCCGGGGACCAGAATCTCCCCTGGAGATATGTAAAGCCACACATGTGTGAAAGCGGCGCTGTAAAAAAAACTCACACTCACACTGTAATCCACACTTCTCTCCAACTCCTTCTCTCAGTCACAGAACTGAAAGCGGAAAATGGGGCTGAAATCCTGGGAGTGAGGAGGGACCGACATGAAATGAGAGATAGAAGAGAGAGAGAGAAGATAAAGAAGAGAGATAGAAGAGAGAGAGATAGGAGAGAAAGAAAAGAGAGATAGGAGAGAGAAAGAGAGAGATAAGGAGGAGAGAAGAGAGATAGGAGAGAGAAAGAGATAGGAAGAGAGAGAGAGAGAGATGAGAGAGAGAGAGAGAGGCGGATGAGGACATTTCAAACTCGCTCCACTTCTCTTTGCTTTCTCGCTGGATTAGCATTTAGGGCAACGCAGCCCTCATTAAAAACCCAACACTCCAGACTGGAGGATGCGTCTTGCCAGGTTCTACACTCCAGTCCTGAGAGTGACTAATAAGAACCACTAGAGAACAACAGGAACATGAATTAGTTTGTGGTGTGTCAGCCTCAGAAAAAAAAAAAAAAAAGAACGTTGAAGAGGACGACTAAAAGGATGAATTTATCGTGTCGATGCGAAATCTCCCGTCATCCGATCTGTCTCTCCTGCTTGCGACGGGGGAAATGACAGGCTCGCGGAGGTAAACAGTCATCCCAACAGACCCTAGCCCCCCCCCCCCCCCCCTCCACGAGACTGTGAATCTGCTGACCTTTTCACAGTCAGTTATGTGTGAACATTGAGTATAGAAGGGATAATGAAAGGAGACAGATGATTACAACCATAGCTTATGAAAGAGCGACGGCTATACAGGAGGAGAAATATCAATAGGTCAAATCCAGACACGAGGAGAAGGGAAATGAACAAATCACTTGTGTTATATCCTCTTACACTTATGGTGGCAACAGCAGGCCACATAAGCAGTTTCAATAATAAGCCATCTCGTTCTCTCCCTCTCGGCGTAAAAATAACTCCCCCGAAAAGATGTAATTAATCAGAGCTTAACTCTTATCAGTACAAAAAAATGCACAACACACCATCTCCTCTCAGAGCCTCTCAATCAATGAAGGCATTATTACCATATCCTGGTCCTCAGAGAATACCAAAGCACTCTGCGGAAGTCTAAACTTCATTTGGTCACCTTGGCCCATTTTAACACCACTCAGGGACAAACTGAAGAGAGAAACAGTCACCCAATAAAAGCACAGCACTCTCCAGCACTCTTGAGAAACTAACACTGGGATTCCACGGTCTTTTCACATTTCAAATCAAACTTGAGTAAACGACCTGATATATGATCTTGCGCTTGCATTTTTCTTTTGGGGGGAATCCTTTTTACACAGCTTTAAAATGTTTTCATTTTGAAAGGTCACGAAAGTGATCTAAATGCCAACATCAGGGTCTGGTTCTGTGTGCCTGGGTGTGTTTGACTTTCTGATGACATGACACAAGGACATAGCAGCTAAGCCTGAGTAAATCAACCAAAGTGAGTATCGATAGCAGAGAGAATAAGCACTCCCTCTTGACGTCTCTGTAAACAACGGCAAGCACTTCAGACAGAGACTCTCATCTCAGGCCTACTCAGACCGGCTGTCGATGAGGCAAGAAGCATCCATCAGGAATCCAATTCCCCAGCTCCCTCCATCTCTCTCCTCCCCCATCTCCTTCTCCTTCCCCAGGCCCCTTCAGGGCCTCCAACAGCCTGTCCTTGAACTGGAAGTGCTCGTTGCTGTGCTGAAGCGGCCCCGGCGCAGTGGTGGCCTGAGGAGACGTGAGTGACGAGGACGAGGGCAGGTGGCAGGGATGAGCCAGGCCTACTGGAGGCCGTTCAGATGTACTGCCCACGGCGGCACTAGACGTCCTCTAGAACGGCCAAGTCAGAATGATGAACAACAGTCTTATACCTAAGGCAGTTTTTTTTTTCTTATTATTCTTCTCTCAGATAAAAACACACAGACCAACCTCACCCAGAACAGCTGCTTGTGAGCCTCCTTTCCTTGCTTTAACGTGAAGCAGATTTCAGGGCTGGACACCATATGCTGCCAGCGAGGTTTTAATAGGCCAGGGCCAGGTGGGCAGACCAACTGACCTTACCGCTTGTCTTGGTGCCAGATGAGGACAGGGCGTCCGGGCGGAGAGTCTCCCCCCGGGCGCTGCTCAGGAGCCGATTCAGGGAGGAGCATTTGGTACTGGGACAACCAATCCTGAGCTGGAACTGTGGTATCAGCGAGTAGGAGACAGTTTGCCTCTTGAGATCCGCTGGAGCTTGTTGTGAAAGGACCGCTGACCTGAACAGCTGCTCAAGGGACTCACACCATATACATCATATATCAGGAATAGAAACCACATCTCACAGGAGAAACATGTAGAAACAAGCAGGTATCTGCCGGGAAGAATAGAAAATCGGCGAGTAAATTGTCATGTTATATTTTTTTCAAAATCTTGTTTATTAAATTTAGAAAACACCATTTTGTTAACGGTTTCATAGCAATAGCAGGAAACAACTGAAAGTGAAAGAGGGAGAGAGAGAGAGAGAGAGAGAGAGAGAGAGAGGGGGCGTGGGCCAACCCCTGAGTTTAAAACCACGTGGCAGGGGCTGATCATGTGCCCTGATCCGACCCGCCTGGGGGTCAACAGGCCCTGACCTGGCATAGACTAGAAGAGACAGTCAGCATGGTAACCAACACGATGGTCTTCACCTGGTAAAACGTCTAAAGGAACAGGACATCATAAAACTCCAACGACATCAGGTAGAAAAGTTGAATTGCAAAGTCACTCTTCAAGTCAATGTATTTCCTGCCAAAATATACCGAATATGCAACATTAACATGTAATTAGGTTGCCAAACCATATCGGTACGTGGATTTCATCACTAGGGAGACGGGGGGGGGGGGGGGTTTCTGCACAGCTTCGGGAGAGGAGGGGGGGGGGGGGAGGGGTACTTCGGGATGCAGTACAGATTTAGTCCAAAAGGGAAGTGCAAACAATGTCTATAGTGTGTGTGTGTGGGGGGGGGGGGGGGGTCTGTGGGGGTGTAAGCAGGGTGGCCCCCTGCCCCGCCCCCCCCCTCGATCCTCAAGGTGCTGAGAGGGGCGACTCTCTGGAGGGCGAGCCCGTGAGGTCCTCGGGGGGGAACACTGTGAGGGTGCAGGCTCGGATCCCGCCCAGCGACTCGGGCAGGTCGAACACTTTGTGCCACTCGTCCTTCTCGGGGTCGTACTTCTGAACGATCTCCACCATGCAGCGGTTGTTCCACGAGTAGCCGCCCACCACGTAGATCTTGTTCTCAAACACGGCCACGCCCACGTCGCTCTGGCCCCGCAGCATGGCGGCGATGGGCGTCCACAGGTCCAGGGCGGGGGAGTAGTACTCGCAGCTCAGCACGTCGTCGTAGTCGCTCGTGCCGCGGAAGTGGTTGCCCCCGATGACGTAGAGGCGGTCGCCGACCGTGCACATGCAGTGCAGGCCCCGCACCGTCGTCATGGGAGCCTTCTGAGTCCATTTGTCTGCGTCCGGGTCGAAACACATCAGCTCCTTCTGGAAAGTGTCGTGAGTGATTCCACCTGCAACACGGACACAAACACAACAGCGGTCACAAACAAGCCGTGTCATCGATTCTCTCGGGTTTTCTCTAAAATAGCCCTGGGCGCTAATCAAAAAGCATTTAACGGAGCGAGCCAATTGTAGACTCGACCTAATGGGGAACTCTATCCTCCCCCCTGTCAGCCCAGACATACTTTACAGCCTGGCACGTTGGACAGCATGGGGCAGGACTGGACACGCCCCAGGACCCTCAGTCACATGGCCAGGCAACAGCTCTGTGACTGGCCAGTCTGGGCAGAGAGGCCCAGGCACCAGAGAGGGCCAGGCACCAGAGAGGGCCAGGCCCCAGAGAGGGCCAGGCCCCAGAGAGGGCCAGGCCCCAGAGAGGGCCAGGCACCAGAGAGGGCCAGGCCCCAGAGAGGGCCAGGCCCCAGAGAGGGCCAGGCCCCAGAGAGGGCCAGGCCCCAGAGAGGGCCAGGCCCCAGAGAGGGCCAGGCCCCAGAGAGGGCCAGGCCCCAGAGAGGGCCAGGCACCAGAGAGGGCCAGGCACCAGGGAGGGCCAGGCACCAGGGAGGGCCAGGCCCCAGAGAGGGCCAGGCCCCAGAGAGGGCCAGGCACCAGAGAGGACCAGGCCCCAGGGAGGACGCTCTGTAGAAACCCTCCACACCCCTCAGTCTCCCCCACATCCAGCCCTCTGAGCATCGCCCCCCCGGGACACAGCCTTCAGCAGCAGCCTGTCCTCAGCCCCACGCTCATTAAGGACCAACAATAACAAACACGCTCCTCCCTGAGAAAACAAGCGTGAGAGAGGGAGGAGGAGGCTACTAAGTGCTCCACACTGTAAAGTGATTGTGCGCAGACACACCCTGGTGGAGACAGAAGTGCTGGAGATGGGACAAGCAAAGCCGAGGGAGGGAGGAGGGGGGGGGAAGGGAGGGGGGGCGGAGTGAAAAAAGAAAAACTAAACAGGACATGTCTACAGGGAAGGCTGAAAATAAAGAGGAACACAATCCCAGCATGCATCTGAGTGGGAGCCAGCCCCCCCCCCCCCCCCCCCCCCCCCCCCACCCACCCTGTGCAGAGTGGCTGGAAGCGAACACAGCACAGAAAGGATCTGCAGTGCATGCCGAGAGGAGCCGGAATCACTGCTCTGCTGTTGCCGCCCAGAGCCCTCTCTCCCTCTCTTTGTCTCTCTCTCTCCCTCTCTGTCTCTCTCTCTCCCTCGCTCTCTCTCTCCCTCTTTCTCCGCTTCCCTCTTTCCAAGACCCATTAATCTATACTTACAGGCCTATTTATATGCTGTGGCCCTGGCCGATCAGGAGACTGATGCCAGCTCCTCTGGGACAATCTGAGTCCCCTGCGCTGATGGATAGATCAAGCACGGAGATTGCCAGAGGTTCCCTTCTCTCTATTTAAGTGTGAGCCACTGTCCATTAAAACAATGACTCCAAGGCAGACCCATCCAACCCAGTGAAGAGTGACCTGGTCTGACATGGGGAGTAGATCAGCTGAATTTGCACCTCACAGCCCAAGGTTAGTGGGAGATCTTAGACGTAATGAATGCTTCTTGAACACCCGCCCGGATATCCCCCCCGCCACAAACTGCAGGCAGAGGGGAAAACTAAACAAAGACCTACTTTTGTTCCTTGAGAAAAAAGAAAGAAGAAGAAGACAGTTGTTCCCGTGGCGACCTCACACACACTCGTCTTGTCAGACGGCAGCTTGTCGTCTGCGCCGCGTGCGCGCTGCACCTGCCCGTATCTCCCCATCACCACCACCATCACCACCACCATCACCACCACTATCACCACCACTATCACCATCACCACCATCATCACCACCACCACCATCACCATCACCACCATCATCACCACCACCACCATCACCACCACCACCATCATCACCACCACCACCACCACCACCACCACCATCACCACCATCACCACCATCACCACCACCATCATCACCACCATCACCACCACCACCACCACCACCATCATCACCACCACCACCATCACCACCACCATCACCACCATCACCACCACCACCATCACCACCACCACCATCATCACCATCCCCACGCCGCCGCTATATTGGACGAGATAAAACTGCGCAGGGCGGCGACCGGTTGTAAAAATGGATGAGGTGCTGGGTGGATTTGCAGCGCTGTCACAACACGAGAGTGGAGTGTGTGTGTGTGTGTGTGTGGGGGGGGGGGGGCAAGCGGGGGGGGCGCAGAAGAGCAAGACAAAAACCAATGGGTCAGCACGTTCCCAAAATACCCCCGTGGTGATAAAGAGAGAGAGGGGCCAGATGTAAGCTCCAATGTCACCCTGTGAAGATCTATCCTTAGTCTCTGAGTACACCGATGGCTTAGGGCAGATTCGCTGAAGGAGGCAGTTTGTTCGCCTGAGATAGCTCCGCTGAAACGGAACACTTTTTTCAATGGGAAGAAAAGGAGCACGCGTCCTTTCAGCTCAAAATAGCGCCCGAGATCACGGCCAATCAGACTTGGGAGGTGAACGTGATACGGGGCCCTCGAAAACTTTCCAAACACACAAAAAAAAGACATGCCATTCTCCCCCAGATCCTCCAGCAGCGGGGAGCTGCTGGTGTGGTGGTCAGATGTGAGGACCCCCACCGTGGGAGGAGGGCTGTGGGCCTGAGCGTGTGCGTCACCTCCAGACAGCTGACGTGATGCCTTCAGACGGCCCAGCAGCCCAGCCAGGCAGCGGGGCCTGATCTGGCCCGACAGCCAGCCCTGACCTGCACCTCCGCGTGGGCCAGCTCGCGCCTCGGCTCCACCTGACCCTGCAGACTCCCTGCCAGCGCCCCCCCCCCCCCCCCCCCCAGGCCTGAACACCAGCCCGCTGTTAGGCAAGCTCATTTACACATACCAACCCCTGACCCCTGTGCTTAACCCCCAGGGCTGGCTGCGAGCAGGTGTAATGTCATTGTTCTCTACGTGCAGAGCTGGGGCTGTCTGGGCTGAGCGGTGCTGAGCTGGCGTAGCTCCTCCCCCTGGACACGCACCTCTGGAGTGACGGAGGAGGAACGCGTGCTCCCCCGCGTCCAGCTGCTCCCCCCTCCTGTCAGAGGGGCTGTTTAAGTGCCAGGCTGACCATAAGCCACATGCCAACCAGTGACAGAAATAGCGGGCGGTGCAGAGGCAGTGAGCCCCGTGAGCTGTGAAGCTTGAGCACTGCAGAGAGGCTGCAGAGAGGCTGCAGAGAGGCTGCAGAGAGGCTGCTGCAGAGAGGCTGCAGAGAGGCTGCAGAGAGGCTGCAGCAGGCCCAGACTCCCACCACAGGGCTGGGCCGTGTGTGTGTGTGTGTGTGTCTTCTGATTGTGTACATTGTGTGGAGCGGCCAGTTTGGATGAACACAAACTCTCCTCCCGTGAGCTTTATGGCGCACCTCCTACACAGTCACCCAGCCCTCTCTCTCTCTCTCATCCATCTTCCTCTCTCTCCCTCCCTCTCTCTCTCTCTCTCTCTGTGTACAGCATCACTTTGCATTAGTCACACGTTGAGAAACTAGGGCTCATCTCCATAAGGCAGGATTTTGTTTTCAATCCTATGAAGTGAACAAGCACGGTGCTGACTCCTACAGAGCAACAGAGGATTAGCTGCACCCAAGTCTCTGACAAGGAGAGATTCACAAGGCCCCCCCCCCCCCCCCCAGGCAACACCGATGTGGGGGTGCAGGAGAAGGCACAGGCAGAGCCGCTGCATGACCTTGGGATTTGGGGAGGGCTTTGCGTGGGCCCCTGTAGAAGCCTGCGAGCTCCAGAGCAGATTGTGTGTGACCCTCCTCAAACACACCCACCCGCCCGCCCACCTCGTAGTGCCCGGGCGCCTACAGAACCCTACCATCTGCTGCGCTGACGCTGAGAAACACACATCCAGCCAGGATGACTGGCTGCTACTGAGGACCAGGGAGCCGTACCTGAAATATACATGTAGCCTCCGTAGACCGTCCCCGCGTGGCCGTAATGTGGCTCGTTCATCTTGGCGACGTACGTCCACTCGTTTGTCCTGGGGTTGTAGCACTCCACAGTGGCTGGGGGAGAACGGAGGGGGGGGTGGGGGGGGGGGGGAGAGAGATGGGGGGGGGGATACACAGCATTAGCAGAAAGTAGGTCAAGTGAGAACTAAGAAGAACAAACAGCAGCAAATGAGGCGTTGGAAGGTCTCAGGGACTTAACCCCCCCACCCCCAGAGCCCCCTCCATTACACCCCCCCCCCTCGCCACAGCCTTCCACCTCCCCCAGCGCACACTGCAGTGGCTCGACAAGCAGATTTTAGGGAGGGATGGGGGGGGGGGCATCAATTACCTCGTTACATAATAACAGCTTTTTCAAGAAAAAGCCTTTAATGTCATCAACCGTCATTTTGTGCCTCTTTTTAAAATGTTTTTCTTTGGTTCAGGCACCGTTTATGCAACGGAACCGTTTTCAAAGTAGCGATTTGGCTCCGGTATCTAAAAAAAACCCAAACACACCCCTGGGTTTAAACTCAACTGACCCGACAATGATCTCGCTCTCCAGTGTGTGGGCTGGGCCCGGGGAGTCAAGCTCCTGTCATTCAGACAACACACCCATGTAGAGTTGTGGGTGGCCTGACTGTGACACTCAGCATTCAGAGGAATATTCAGAGCTGGATGATAATCTGCTCATCCCGGCCGTGACATGCAGGCGGCCGGCGGATGAGGAGGCCTGCGCCACCTGTCCAGGTGATCGGCTCAAACCGCAGATCCTCCTTTGTCTCAGTCACGTGGCCGCGCCGCATGACTGCATCGATCCCTCGACCCAGTTCTAAACGGGAGTGTCACGGTATGTGTGTGTGTGCGAGAGAGTGTGTTTGTGTGTGAGAGCACGTGTGTGTGTGTGTTTGTGTGTGTCTCAGTGATTTTCTGCCTGTAGCAAACAACTCGACATGAGGCCCTGGATCAAAACAACTTAGATCTCCACAGGTGGAGCTCTTCACCGAACGGTTACCATAGTCACCAAACAACAACTCCCAGGCGTCTTATCCTTCTCTGACGACACTTAACCTACTTACCTGAACTAAACGTTTGACTAATGGAAGCTATGGGCCTAAACACCTGGACAGCTGTGCTGTGCCGACCTTGGGATCGTTGGCGTGGTGTGAGCATCAACCTGACGGGTATCTTTTCTAGTCCTGAGGCACCCGAGTATCCTCCCCTGTGCCACTGCCTCAGGGATGCCCAGGTAGAGGCCAGGCCCACAGCCCCAGGTAGGGGCCAGGCCCACAGCCCCAGACTGAGGCCAGGCCCACAGCCCCAGACTGAGGCCAGGCCCACAGCCCCAGGTAGAGGCCAGGCCCACAGCCCAAGGTAGAGGCCAGGCCCACAGTCCCAGACTGAGGCCAGGCCCACAGTCCCAGACTGAGGCCAGGCCCACAGTCCCAGACTGAGGCCAGGCCCACAGCCCCAGGTAGAGGCCAGGCCCACAGTCCCAGGTAGAGGCCAGGCCCACAGCCCCAGACTAAGGCCCACAGCCCTCAGCCCCAGACTGAGGCCAGGCCCACAGCCCCAAGTAGAGGCCAGGCCCACAGTCCCAGGTAGAGGCCAGGCCCACAGCCCCAGACTGAGGCCCACAGCCCTCAGCCCCAGACTGAGGCCCACAGCCCTCAGCCCCCTCTGTGGAGAGTTCACTTCCTGCACTGTTTTTGACAGGATGTTTGGTCACAGACAGTGCTCAGTTAATTGCAGCCAGAATGGAAGAATCCTTTCAGACATTTTTCTAAAAAGAAAAAAAGAGAAACTGGTGGCGAGAGAGAAAACCATTAAAATCCAAGCAATTACACTTTTGTGTAATGTGTCTGTGTAGCCTATTCCATCTCCTTCCTGCATAATAAACCATTTGTGAGAAAGCATGAAAAAAATTATATATATATATATTTTATATTTATTTTCCCCCCCATCTGAATTAAGTAACAGCCACACAGCTATACCCAATGCATGTCTACTTCTCCCTGGGGAACTATATGCTTTAAGGTATAAATGCAAATGACTGCTCAAAAACCATGCAAAGGCACGCAGCTATATTTACAACAGCGTCGTATAAATCAATGATTCAAACAGACGCAGCATCGCCGTCATTGTTCCTCCATGTTTGTTCTGCGGCTGTGCCACTGCAGTGAGTTATGGTGACAGGAGTTTAGACTGACAGTTATGGAGGAGTATAGCCTGAGAGGTTAACAGGATGGATGTTTGAAGAGAGAGAGAGAGAGAGAGAGAGAGAGGGGGGGGGGGGGGTAGAGGGGAGAATTCCTGAAAATATAACGCCTGATGGTTTATAACTCCAGTTACAACATGTCACTGCACCTTGCACGCACGGACACGGGCACAGACACTTCCTGTGCTCAAACTACCCCGACTGTGCCAAGCCTTTTATGTTCTTTAAATCTTTTACAGCAAACTGACAAGACCTTCGGTGGCATATCAAAGTCCCAAACCATTCTCCCCTCATCGCACCTTCACAGGGTTACATCAAACAGATTCATGTATGAAAGAAACTGATGCATTACAGACGAATTGTCAAGTTTAGAGAGGGATGAGTGACAGTGACCCTTCAGGAGATGAAGGAGGAGAGAGGCAGCATCACTCCGCCTCACACAAGGTGACTTTGTTTGGTTTTATTCAACATGGCAGCTACGCAACGCCGCAACCAAACAATCCAGGCTACAAAGACCAAACTACCCAACAGCAGCAGAGTGGAGCAGTGGACAGACTGGACCTTGAGGAGTGATGCTTGTCCCACTAGACTAATTAAGGCCCGTGGCCAGACGACCTGGGTTAGTGGAACAGCTGGCCACTGCGCCTTGCAATTACAGCAGGGTTCCCCGCAGCACTTTGCAGCTAAGGCGACCGCCTAAGCAACACACGCCTGCCGCCTTAACTGCTACAAAAATGTATTAGAGCCGCTGTGTTACTCTGTCCTGATTTCTCCCTTTCATTCCAAACCGTGACCAACGGCAGACTCCCTTCTCCGCAGAACGCATTAGTCTACCGCATTATGCATTTAGGTGCTGGGTGCCGACCCAGTGGGGGTGCAGTCTGACTGCTGATGGGCTGGGCTGGGCACTGACGTCAAACCAACGTCCTGTTAGGCTGTGAACATTTGAGTCTAGACTCCAGAGCGACCGGCTGCTGCAGCCTGTCACATGATCCCTGTGAGGCTTCCGTATTCTCCATCACGTCTCGTCTCATGGCTGGCTGTGCTACATCAGCGCGTTGCGGAACTTGGGTGTGGATACAAATGTAAAAAGTTATCAGTGGAACTTATGTGTTAGATGTTGACTACTCATGGGTTCCTTAGCGTACCCATCTTATCCCTTCCAGATGTTTAAAGCTGTAGAGTTCGAGACTAGAAAAACAGGGAAAACCCGGCTCACCTAGCTCCCCGGCCGCGTTGCGCCCTCCCACGGCGTACAGGTGCCCCTTGAGCGCGCTGAGGTGGAAGAAGGTGCGCTTCTCGTTGAGGCACGCCACCTGCATCCACTTGTTGTAGCGCGGGTCGTACCGGAACACCGTGTCCACCGCCGTCTTGCCTTTGGTGTCGTAGTTGCTCTGGCCGCCCACCACGTACAGGAAGTTCCCGATGACGGCGATGCCGTGCTGGTAGCGCGGCGCGTCCATCGGCGCCAGCGCCTTCCACTCGTGCGCCTTCTCGTCGAACAGCCGCAGCTCCTTGCTGACCACCAGCTGCTGGCGCAGCACGCCGCCCAGCGTGACCAGGTGGGCGCTGTCCGAGCGGATGGCCGTGCGCTCCGACTGCATGACGGGCTGCATGTAGGGCATCATCTGGTAGTTGCTGGCCTCCAGCAGGAGGTTGACGCAGGTGTTGTCCGTGCGCATGAAGTCCACCGTCTGCACGTGGTTGATGAGCTCCTGCGGGTTCATGAGGGGGAAGCGGATGTTCTTCATGAGCTTGGGGGCGTGGTCCATGCGGCCGTCCTCGTAGCGCAGCCAGCGGCACGCCGCCTTGAACAGGTCCAGCTCGCTGCAGTGCTTCAGGCTGTTGCTGGACAGGACGAAGGCCAGCCGCTCGAAGGGCAGCTTGACGAACTCCCCCGTGCCCAGCAGCGAGGGGAAGTTCTTGAGGATGAAGTTGTTGACGTATTTGTCCACCTCGGTGAGGTTGTACGTGTTGGCGATGCGCCCCACCTCCACGCAGTTATCCAGAGACACCTGCAAGGGGGGGAAAAGGAGACCGTGAGATTCTCCTACTGTCCCGTCCATTCTAGGCTACCGAAGAAACAAATGCACACCTTCAAATTTCAGGCTCACACACCCACACACAAACAAACATATGCACATGGACAAACCCCAAACACACACATTGAGAAGCTAGTTGAAATGGAGCAGACCATCGCTGAAAGCCAACATGGACAGAAGCAGCTGTCAGACGCATGTTAAGCTGCAGGTTCTAATCCCCCCCTCGCCTGGTTACGGGGGAGCTGAGCTGGCTAGAACAGGCTCCTTACCCCGGATATGAGGAAGACCTTGCAGAAGTCGAGCACGGGGAGGATCTGCAGGAAGCTGGCTGCCTCCAGAGTGTCCTGCAGGTTCTCCATGTTGAGGGAAAGCTTGGCCGTGTAGATGAAGTCGATGATCTTCTTCAAGCCTATTCTGTTCACGCCGTGCAGCTTGATGCACATTAAATCCTGTTCTTTCATTCCACCTGACGGACAACAACAACAACAACAAAAGACGGAAGATTGGCGTTGGCTCCACTCAATTTGCTTTGCTTGAAAAGGCCATTTAAGAGTCTAATTTATTTGATTTCACTGCGCCTTTGACAATCGAGTCTAAATGGAGGAACCATAAGCTTGTGAAATGCAGTCTTCCATCCACCATTATGTCTACATGTAAAGGAAATGACTTGAGCAGTGCCTGGAGACTACAGGATAGTACTGGAGGACTGGGGGTCTCAGGGAAAAGCATTTACTCAGCACAAGCCTACTCTACTTATTAGCGTCTTAAATACAGTCTCACTTCCCCCTCTTAACACGTCCACTTCAACACGAAAATACTTTTAAACCTCTTGTATACGTTTTCATCTAAGAGCAGTTTAACCTCCTTGAGTTAATGAGAATGTCTCGTTTGCCCCCTGTTACGGAATAGCACACAAAAACACTATTCGGTGGGATTTGTCTTTATAGATTATGGCATCAGGTGTATAATACTGGTTGAAATACCACGATTAAAGAACTAGGAGAGGAAGACAAGAAAAAGAGACATGGTGGTAAAAATACACAACAAAGGATTTGAAATCAAAGAGAATCCATGCAACACAAAGCTTTTCGAGGGAGATTGACAACCTCATAATATGTTTTTCTCAACCACGCCGCCGACACCAGACAGACACGATCAAGTAATACCCCTTTGATTTTTCTATTGCTAGTTCAAACACACACACACACAGACATACATACATACATACACAGCCTACGGAGCTCTGCGATTTCTGCCACCACTGAAAGCCCCACACGGTTAGCAGCTGTGATGCTCCTGGAGAGCTAATCCCACCGTAGCTGTTCATCAGCGCTAACGAAGGCCGCCGCGGCTCCTCCCCCGCTCCCGCTCCGTGGCGGCGCTAGCAGGTAGCTGGCGTTAGCATGTGGCGGCGCTAGCATGTGGCGGCGCTAGCAGGTGGCTGGCGTTAGCATGTTGCGGCGCTAGCAGGTGGCTTGCGCTAGCAGGTGGCTGGCACGGGGCTTACCTGTGAACATGGCTTTGAAGTAGTCGCTGGAGGACGCCATCATGGCGCGGTGGACAGGGAAGGCCTCGTCACCGTCCCCCGCCACCAGGGTGACGTCACATAGTAATCCCTCTATCCTCAGCTGGTCAAATCCCTGGGAGGAAGAGCGGAGGACAGGGTTGGCAGGTTAGAGACTGCAGCAAGGTGGAGCAGGGAAGAGACTACATCTGGAACCTGGGCCCCTGGAACCTGGGCCCCTGGAACCTGGGCCCCTGGAACCTGGGCCCCTGGAACCTGGGCCCCTGGAACCTGGGCCCATGGAACCTGGGCCCCTGGAACCAGGGCCCCTGGAACCTGGGCCCCTGGAACCTGGGCCCCTGGAACCTGGGCCCCTGGAACCTGGGCCCCTGGAACCTGGGCCCCTGGAACCTGGGCCCATGGAACCTGGGCCCCTGGAACCCAGGCCAGCACAGTCACAGTAAGACTGGGTTTAAGTAACAACAGACTAACAGGCATAACAGACAAAAAAAAAAGCATAAACTGTTTTCCTCTCTAAAAAACATTGAGGTACTGGACCAAATAACTTATCTGGAAAGAGAATGTGATCAGAATAGCAACAGTTTTATTTGCAGAAGTATCAAGATTAATGCCACAGCACGGTACAAAGATTCCAAACATCCCCTCTCCAGCGCTACGCCCTTTTCCTAACCTTTCTATGCTGAGGAAAAAGTGCTGATCAAAATGTGCGCTGAAACATCTATTAAGACACCGTGCAGCCCATCAGCATCCGGCGCCATGCTCCGACAACGCTCACTGCTTCATCAGCAGTCACTTAGCAGGCAGCCCTGGGTAGCCGGCATGTGTTCCACACATCCTAATGATGTTTAGGTCTCATGCGGGGTACAGAGTATCTTGGCAGGCGTGAGCCTGGCTGTGAGGGGTAGGATCTCTCCATTGAACTGTGAACCCTAGTCTGCAGCGGTGGCATCTACTCAGGCTGTTACCGCGACAAGCCTTAAAACAGCCGCTGCTATTACAAGCGTGTTAGGGATTGACACCCGCACGGAATGGCTGAAAACACAGTTCGACTGACGTCACAGGAAATTACATCTGTACATTTTCGTTTCTGTGAGAGACCAAAAAAAAAGGAGCTACAATCTATCAATAAATGACTGAGCTGGCCTCTAAGAGGCGGGCCGTGATAATAGCCCGCCGCAATTAGACGCAACTAGCAGCGGCCTGACAACCTTCGACGCTGTCAATCGATGCCTTCGTGCGGACGAGGCGGGCTGTGTGGGTATATGTGCGGCCTCACGTGCTGGCACACCCACACGGCTGCTCTGAACAGCCTTCAACGCAGGGGCCAGGAGAACGGTTTAACCGTGAAACGGGAGGAGGAGGAGGGAGGCATCACGGAGCACCACAAACATCCAGTCAAACCGAAACCCATCACCATCAGAAGAGACCGTGCCGTTGCATGACCGGGGAGGGATCACGCGCCGACGAGTCCTGAGGCGTTTGTGCCACCCTCTGCCAGGGGAGGCAGCTCTGCCAGGCCTGCCACGCCACGACAACTTTCAGCGGGGACAGATGCCGGGCACAGGGCAGGGAGCGGAGTCGGATCTTCTGAGGGTGGCGTGGCAACACGGCGACCCGTGGCCTGGCACGCTAGGCTAGGAAAGGTCTGCCGTGAAGCAGAATCGCTAGGCTTCACGTGGTTGGAGTCTGACGAGCAGGTAGGGACTAAGTGAGGGAGGGAGTAGGCCCCTTACCTGCAGGACCACTGAGCTGTGGGTGTTGCTTGTGAAGAAGCGGGTGTTTCCGGTCTTGGAGGCCTGCAGGTGGGCGGAGACGCCCATGTCACCACACCCTAGCGACACTTTCATGTGAGGATCGTCGTCCTCCACGAGGGATCTGCGAAAGGACAGAGGGAGAGGAGACAGGAAGAGAGACAAGGGAGAGGGAGAGAGGCGCAGAGAGACAGGCAGATAAGCTCAGAATTAGTGTCAAAGTAGAGAAACATTACCAACTGACTGTGGAACGCCAAAACTAGGAAAAGCTCAAATGTCACAAAAGAGAAGTAACACAGCAATAACACAACAAGGGAAGGTCTATTTGTACGGTTCTATTCCACAGCACAGTACATGAATTCCCCAGCATCTTCCAACTGCCACACACACACACACACACACACACACACACACACACAGAACAGGTAAGGAAAATGGGCCCTGCTAGATGACAAGGCACTACTCCTACTAGGTAACACTATTACGTTACAGATCATTTGACAAGGCCCCCTCCCCCCCCACATCAAATGATGTGGAGATACTGGAAGAGGTGGAGTTTCCTCTGCGGGGCGTGGCCCAGGCCCAGCTCCCAGCTGTGCCTGGGTATCAGTCTTCAGCTAACGAGACAGCGCTTCCCCGTTCATTATCATAATGGAGAGGAACAGGACGCAGACCATCGCTGGAGCTCTTCAGTTCCGCCTTGACTTTCATGCCCCAAAGATGAAAAGCGACAAAAACAACACGGACGACGCAATCATTCCATTCGCGCCGCGTGGGAGACAAACTGCAGACGAGCATTTCTATAATTTAAGAAAAAAAAAAGGCCAGTTGTTTGTGAGAGCTGAAGAGATTTTGTCTCTCGCGCTTCTCATCAGATCACTTTGCATTAAAACGAGAATCGAAAACGTTTGACTTCAAAAAGAGAACCAAGGCTGCAAGAACACTGGGGAGGAGGATCAGGAATCACATTCGAATTAGGATTCCCCTCACATGTCATCGGCCTACAGCTAGACGCCACGGCCATTCAAGATGACACAGGCCTAGCAGTCAAAAGCACCCGTCACACACACACACACACACACACACAGTCACAACGGTGCCAAAGCTACTAAAACTACCACCACAGGTAAACAAACTAGCCGACACGACAGCCTAACTACGAGACTACGGAGACACCGCCACACCGTGCAAGGCCCCATACCCAGCCTCCAGGCCTGGGGAGGTGAGGGCGTAGCAAGTGTACTAATGCAGACGAGCGAGTCAGGAGGCAAGTCATACATGGGAGTTGGGAGGCGGGAATGGGAGGGGGAGGGGGAGTGATGGGGGATGGCCGCTAGCGGGACACCAGGGTCCACGCTAGCAGATGCTGAGGAGTATTCATGGCTACAGGAGTGGGCACAGTCACAGTCACAGACAGCACAGGCGGCGAAGCTGCTGGTTCATTTACCCCGTCAGGTGGTAAGCCGGGGAGGCAGCGAGGAGAGAGTGGGTCGTCCAAACCACAAAGGAGTGTTGGTGGCTGCCGGGAACCAAACAGAGAGAGAGAAGCTAAAAGAATCCCAGAGACAGAAACGCCTCACAGACAGCAGAAAGACAGAACGACACACAGGAGGGCCTTCCGACGTCTCCAAGGTGAACGGTACGTTCTTTCTGCGTCAACACGCATACTCGTACCGGCCACACAAGTGTGCTTGCGGACGGGCAGACAGACAGACAGGCAGACAGACAGAGAGACAGACAGTTATGAATGACACACTCCAACAATTGGTACACGAGTTTGACTACTCTGCATCAGTGGAGAGAAGTTGGGGAGGACATTTGTATTATTAGCAAGAAGCTGCAACGTGGCAAGAACCGACTGCTTGGGAGAAACGAGAAATAAATAGTGTGAACCACTTCTGAGAAACACCAGGGAACACTTAATTAAATTGGTCAAATTGGATAGGGGTAGGCGTGCGATGAGTCTTAATTGCTTTTGTAAATTGGATGATCACTATAATGAAAACTTGCATCTTAAGAACAGCAGCAACTTTAATCAAAGAGACGTTAACACCCAATGTCTTCACGCTCCTTCGTGCTTTTTAATGCTTCTTACAGATGTAAAAGCATGGAAAGGGGAAGGGGCAGGGAATGAGAGGGAAAAAAGGTGAACAAACACATATAACATCACCACCACGACAAACACCTTCAATAAGACCACACTCTCAGCCCCCAGACACACTAGGCCAGTGGTTCTCAACTCTGGTCCTCAAGTACCCCCTGTTCTGCATGTTTTAGATATTTCCCTGTTCCAACACGACTGATTCAAATGAATGGTCGTTAGCAGGCTTCTGCAGCACTAGATAACGACCCATTCATTTGAATCAGGTGTGTTGGAGCAGGGAAACATCTAGAACATGCAGGACAGGGGGTACTTGAGGACCAGGGTTGAGAACCACTGCAGTAGGCAGTGTCCAAAACATAGTGCCAGCTACAAACCTGCTATCAGTTAGGCTACATTCACCCCAAACACCACCAATCCACTTTCTCCTGTGGCTGATTCCCAAGTCCCTGAAGAATAGAACCGACTGCTGCAATACATTAGAGAACATTCAATTCACCCAGCGAGCCCTCTAGCTCACATGGTGTAACCACCCTCCTCTGTGAATCCTGGACATCGCAAAGGGAGTCCCATCCCAATCCCCCAAACACTGAATTACCACGACAGATCCCCCCCCCCCCTTCCCCCCGCCTAATTTGAGATGCTAATGAGGTGGAGCCGTGCTCCAGGTAGCAGGAGCAGCTGGGATGTGATTTCATGCTGTGCCAGATTTCGTCTCCCTGAGAAGGAAATTCACGGTGGGACTGACCCTCGTACCTCCTCATCTTTGAATACCCAACATCCCTTTCAACTGGGTCGTACTGTGCGCCTGTGTCTTAATTAAGCTTTGAGAGAGAAGCACGATCAAACAGAGAGGTGCATTCCTTTGAAAATATACACGTTGCCAAAAAAAAGTCTGAATGAATGTTTGATAGCTGTTTATGCACACAGAACATCTAGAAAGGTGCCCCCCTATCGCGCTGCTTCTTTTGCAAAATACAGGCTTTCGAACTGAAAGTGACCATCGTTATTACCAGCGAGGTCGAAAGCTCGTTCTTCAATCATCTTTGGAAGACAGCAGGTAACATCACGAAACAGCCCGACAACAGCCTTGGGCCGTTCACAAACACCAAGAGCAGAATGCCACCACCTCCGGTTATTTCGGACATGTTTGATTAGCCTGTTGAGATGAGCTGTCGTCTTCTCTGATGCACCGAGGAGGAAGAGGCGTCCAAAAGGTTTTCCTGTCACGCAACATGAGTCACCGCATCATGCACCAAAATGCGCTTACTGCGAGACGAGACATCACAAGACATCCCGCAGTGTGGAGGCTTCTCCTGCAGGTATCATCCACATATTCAGCATTTGAAGAGGAATTGAACAGAGCTGAGAGCCGGGGGCCGCACGCGGCGGGTGAGCAAGGATGCACTGACGGAAGAACGTCTCCATGGTTTCAGCGTGTTCACACGGCTGGCTGGCTCGGGAAAGAGCAACACTGTTCCACGACACACACACACACACACAGCAGCTGCACACACCTGCATCCAAGCAGGCCTGATATCGGCCCTGTTGAGGAAAGCCAGATCTCCATTACCTCTGCACCAAAAGGTTCATTATCAGCATTACGTGAAAGGCGAAGGACCGGCCTCCCCGCCAGGAAACATTACCCAGAGTGGACGCCGGAAAATCTATCTCGGCCGTCATTACTGTTGTGCTGCGTTTTCAAATGAGGTATTGCGTAATCCCATTTACATTGGATTTTAGAGGATGCAGGTGTTCTGGTTGCATAACTAAAATGGCCTGGCCTGGCCTGGCCTGGCAGGGGCAGAGAACAATGCTCATGAGTCCTAGGTAGAAAACCTTTTCAACTGCCCACAAACGACAGGAGAAAGAATGTGTGGTTGTGTCGGGGTGTGGCAGAGCTGCTCTGTGAACCTGGCAGCCTCGTGACCTACCGGCCCTGCCCTACCAGGGCCAACAAACCAGACGAGCACACGGTACCATCCCGTGTTCCCTCACTGCTGCACTGGCCAACAGGCTGGCAACGCCACCTTCCTGGTAGTCAGATCAGGATGGTCGTCACTCGAGTCTAACTGGACCCTGGCGTCTGGTCTGGAAGCAGCAGAACGAGAGGCGTCGAGAGAAGAGAAGGATGGACAGGGATGAAAGCCAACCATCCTGTGACCTTCATCGCTGACGTCCAAACTTCCCCACACCAGGAGGGAAACCAGATCACTTGTTTCAATATAAGACAACAGTGAATATCTTGCTGGTGGATGGCTTCTCCGTGTCCTTGAAACAAGGTTGTATTTAACGGGGAGGGGGGGGGGGAGGGGAGGGGGGGGGTGAGGGGAGGGGGGGTGAGGGGAGGGGGGGGTTCAAGGATAAACACAGACCTCCACGCGAACCTGAAGTCATTCTGGAGGTCTTCCGGACAAGGCACCTTTGCCATTCCTCCCAAGCATGAAATCTGCACCATGGGCAGCTAAGCTATATTTAAACCTGTGTGGGATCACTGTAGGCAAATACACACACACACACACACCATGATAATCTTCAGCAAAGATACCATCACACGTTTACACACACCAGCTCATCCTAAAATACCCCACTATCCCTACATCCCTGTTTAGATGTCAGGGCCTACACACACACACACACACACACTCCATATGCTTCCCTCTCAAAGTTGGACCAGACCAAACCCACGACAAGGGTAGAGGCTTCGCTCAGACGGCACCATGGAAACACAGTTCCTTTCCCTTCCTCCGAGAGAGAGACCACAGAGAAACCTATAATCAGAGCTCTCAGATCAGCCTCTCAAAAAAACACATCACACAACGTAAAGTCTAAATAGAAACTGTTCTTCCTGGACAGGGCAGGGCAGGGCTCAGTTAGAGGTTAGTCGTTTCTTTTAATGGGGTGAAAAAGAGCTAAAAAGACGGGTCAGAATGAAGAGAAATTGGGTTCGGTTCTACTGTGAAAATATACGACGCACTGCATTACAGCCCATGTGATGATGTTTAGCTGACACAATATCAACACAGACAGTGAAGCTAAATCTCACGTGAGAGATTGCTGCTCCAGCTTAACCCAACCTTACAAGAGGCAGAGAGGGGTCAAGATCATTAATCACGGCAAAGGTTACACGGAAGATTGGGAGTCGATTCAGTTTGGATCCAATCCATCTGAACATCCGTTGGCCCTGAGGGAACAAGTAACCCATATTTCTAACGCCAAGTCGAAAGACTTCAACGGCAAACTGTCACTGAGGAAAAAGGAAAATCACGTCGAAATGTCCCGTTTTTCATTCAACACTAGCCTGCTGCCACTCCTCTGTCCCAGACCAGGTTACTGTGCATGGAGAGACGTCCAACATCGAACCCCCCAGCAGGCATCCGAGAAGGGGATGCAGGACAGAGACATCTCCCTCGCACAACGGGGGAGACTGGAGAGGCAGGACTGAGCCCCGAATGCCCCCTCAGCATTCTGCCCTTCCCCCCTCCACAGCAGCAGACGACAATAGCTCCTAAACCAGGGCACGTCAGGAGCACTGACAAAGGCAGGCAGGCAGGGAGGGAGGGAGGCAGAGAGGCAGGCCGACTCCTCCCAAACTGCCCTGGCCAGGAGTCCCTGTAGCGGAAGCCAGCCTCAGGCAGGGTGGAGGGCCGGTCGACATGGGTCCTGGCTAACCTAACACTGGAATGGGCCGGAGATAATGAGGCACTCTGCTCTGGAAGACTCTGTTCCGCTAGCTGGCTGGTCGGCGCGCACCGCGCACAAAGGAGGTTATTAAATCAAGCGCTCTCGACACACAACAATGCTCCCGTCATAGTCTGCCCAATTAGGCTGCAATCAATGAAACGAAGGGGACTCCATGTACTCAGAAAAAAATCATTGTAATGAACCCCCCCCCCCTCCCCACACACACACCTCCCCACCCCCAAAGAAAAAACGGTCGAAACCCCCCAGCACCACCGTAGCATGCCGTGAATTGCTGAATTCTCCGTACTCACATGTAGGCAGGCGAGAGCGGAGAGGACCTGGAGGTCTTAAGCACTGGCACTGGGAATTTCCAGCTGACCGGGGAACCACTTTTCCATTTTAACGGCATGTTGTTGTCACCAGCGCGGCGCTACAGCGATATCAACAGCAAAGAGCATTTCCAAGAACAGGCTTCCAGCGAGGGCTTCCATCCCACTCTGCCCACACGCATCGAGGGGGGAGGGAGGAGAGAGAGAGCGAGCGAGGCGGACAACAGCCGTGGAGTGGAGGATGCAGCGCAGGCTAACGACTAGGATTTCGAGCGCTAGCGGCGGCAGCGGGAGAATCCTGTCGCCCCGGTGCTTACTGGCCCGGTGCGCCCAGTCTCTCAGTCACCTGCTGTTGGAGAGCCCTCCGGTCCTGCGGCCTCTGACAACTCGGCCCAGCAGCTCAACAACAGTGCCACCTTGTTAAAGGACAGGCGACTGCAGTGCTCGGCTTGTTATAGGGAGAGGCAGAGGAGAGGGAGGAGTAAGAGAGAGAGAGAGAGAGAGAGAGAGAGAGAGAGAGAGGGAGGGGATTGTACATACAAAGCACTGAGCAGGGGCTTAGACCACAGTAGCACCCCTCCCCTCCCTTTCCCCTTCCCCATTGAGAGAACTGCCCAAAAATAACATTTGCTTACACTGGATAAATAACTTGCCATTTTCAACCGGCAAATTAACACCATTACTAATAGCTCTGGTGACACTTGCTCGTGTAATACGTTAGATATCGCACGTGTATTTGGTGTAAGGTGCTGATCACAGAGCTTGTTGACAGATAATGGTGGGGATGTAAGAATAACACTTCTAGGAAGATCCTCCGAAAGTGGTTGACTGGTCCTTTAATACACAGTAAGCGACGGAGCCGTTTGGAATCGAGCTGGAAGACTGCAGGTGTGCAGCCAGCCGTAGCCCTGCCTGGAAACAACAGCTCATCCTGATAAAACACAAACGTCCACCCTCGACGTGTACAGAACAATTTCCATCTGAGTCCTGGGAGCAGAACAACTCAGGCAGAGAGCTGGGCGCTGTGCTCGTTTCTGCGATTAGGCTCCCTCTCGTCCAACAACAGCTGAGGACAACGTCAAGAACGTTTAAGGCCAGGCTTCCAGTGCACCTTGTTCTTTTGACAAGTACTTTCTCCGCCTTTGCACAAGAACACTTATAGAATCTCACACACGCAGAATGAACCCTGGCCATCATCCTCCTCACGTCTCCCTCCCCGTCTCTCTGTCTGTCGACCAGACAGGCCACGATATCCAACCGCCATCTCTCTATCTGTCGACCAGACAGCCCACAACATCCAACCGCCATCTCTCTATCTGTCGACCAGACAGGCCACAACTATCCAACCGCCATCTCTCTATCTGTCGACCAGACAGGCCACGATATCCAACCGCCATCTCTCTATCTGTCGACCAGACAGCCCACAACATCCAACCGCCATCTCTCTATCTGTCGACCAGACAGGCCACGATATCCAACCGCCATCTCTCTATCTGTCGACCAGACAGGCCACGATATCCAACCGCCATCTCTCTGTCTGTCGACCAGACAGCCCACAACATCCAACCGCCATCTCTCTATCTGTCGACCAGACAACCCACGATATCCAACCGCCATCTCTCTGTCGACCAGACAGCCCACAACATCCAACCGCCATCTCTCTATCTGTCGACCAGACAGGCCACAACATCCAACCGCCATCTCTCTGTCGACCAGACAGGCCACGACATCCAACCGCCCTCACTCCATGTTGCCAGCTCCTCACCGTGTAGGATTACACTCCACAACTCAAGATGCTGGCCTCACAACAGCAGAGCCTCTGCAGACAAAGCCTCAGCCCAGGCTTCCGGTCATTATCTTCCTGCCCACACCTTCCCCTCTGAGGACACAGATGTGCACGAGTGGCCCATGGTTGCTTTCTTCTGTGAACTGGACTCGGAAAGACGACATTGTCTTGTTTTTTTACCGGGCCCGAATTGAAGTGGATGAAGGTGGCAGGGACAAAGACAAAGGGGAACGAGGGGATTAAAAAGGCCTTTGTCAGACGAGTGGTGCGAGAGCACAGGCAGATGTGAGTCCATTAACAAAAACACAAAAGAACTGATATTTATATCGGAGAGAATGAACACTGGTACAATACTTTTGACGAACGCGCTATTTTTACTTCTCTGTATGAATACACACACCGGCGGTGCTAACTTTCGAGAGAAAACCAAGCACGAGAAACCAATTATGAAACTCAGTCAACACAACACTGCCAACTTTCAATTAACACCTATTGCAGACACATTTCTCTGTCTTGATAACAGACTGTAGAACATATTGAGGAATATTTATACTGGTGTGCTTCCTTGGTGATAAACCTGAAGGATGCAGCATGTCCAAGAATGACAAGGCCACAGGCAAGATCACACGCACTCCCTTTGTGGACAGAAAGGCACCGTTATATCAACGTCGTAGACTATACTACTGGTGTCGATTCGTAAACTAAACAAGAAACACACACACTCCATTATACCAAGTACAGAGTCCGCCACACGATCCCTATGACTGAAGAAACGGATTCAACCTATACTGCAGAACAGACGGAAGACATCGCTGAGAAGAGGATGCATACACGATTGTCCGTTGGATCCAATTAATTGGCTTCTGTGAACCGAGCCTTGGTCTGACATTTACACAGACCGTGAAGAGTGTTGAAGCATGCGCCTGGAGACATCAGGACGAGAGACAGCCGTCCTGACTGCAGGGTGAGACAAACACCCTCCATCTACTGGTTGGAGGAGGAACTTGGTTGTCCGAATCTTGTCCGAAATGGCTTCCACAGCAAGCGGTCAGCAGCACATAAGAGGGCGCAGTCACTGCAGAGAGGGGAATCTTATTATGTCTCCCTTCTTCACCGCTCAAATAAAAAACGATCTCGCCTCTTCTGCCCGGGCAGAGTCGAAGATCCTGTACATCCGTCACCACGAGAGTGACAGGGCTTTAAATTGACACGTAGGAGATGTTTCTGAGAGCGACCACAGGGCATGGCAAATCAAATCAAACGACTGGCGATGGAGGGAAAGGACACCTAGAGGGGTGGTGTCCTTCGGAGTATATTTAGCCTTTGAGTTTTTGTTTGCTTCTTTACCGAACGATGACATATTTAACATTAGCAGAGTGGTGCTCAAACTTCGAGGCATGAGTCACAACAGTCAGGGGGGCAAGGCACAGGGGGATGCCAGGGAGATTGTAGAAAAGAAAAAAAGCATTAGTTGCTATTAAATGAAAAAGTGCAATGGGGGGGGTGAAGCGGGCTAGAGCTGAAATGATTTCCCAGTTTCAAAAAGGGGGCCTGACATCAAATGTTTGAAAAGCACTGTATTAGCGGAACACAGCTAGGAACACATCCGATCCTGAATAAGTGCTTGTTTAGACACAGTCGGTCAGTGAATACATCAGCGCATGGAGCAGACCTTGAGCATTAGGAGGACTAGGTGATGAATGCTCCAGCAGGGGCAGATGGAGGATCTTCACCTCCAGGAACCACTAGAGGATAGAACCATGCCAACGCAGCCGTGGCCTGCCGTCGACCCCGTCGGCAAGCTTTAGCCTGTTTATTTGGCTAACATAAGGCCACCGCCTCGGTCACAAACGATCTGCCATCCTCACTCACAATCAATCTGGATAACCGAGACCAGAGTTAGTAGATGGTCTTAGATGTAATGACTGCTTAATGGCTTAATCCAAGGCTCTCGACCCTGCTCCTGGATAACTACTGTACTTCCTTCCATCAAGTGGTTGTTGTGAGCTGGTTGTTAAGGTACAATTAGTTACAACGTCAGAGCAAAATCTTTAGGAGGTTTTTTTTTGGGGGGGCACTCAACAAACAGGGTTATTGAGCTCTCATTCACTGGCTGGTTGAAAGTTACCTTTCACCATTGGTCCCGTGAGACTGCCCTTAAGTAGGATGAGCTTAACTCATCTGGAGGATGACAGGATCTCTTACTCCCAACAGCCTCAGTTCAAAGGTCACATGGTCATCCGGACAATACAACAGAGCTACGACACTTTATTTACATAAACAACAATCATCCGACCGAGAATAGAAAGACACAGACATCAAGCTGCCATGTCTGCTAAATAGTCTGGAACAACACATCCAACTGAGGTCATTTTCTAATTTTAGGCATCAACTGTGAAATACAGGGAAATGACACAGACCTAAATAGCTATTTTTGTCCTTGTTATATTGTAGAAAAAGACGTACTTTGTACATTTTTATCTGAACATCAAATCGAGACCCTGCTTCCTGCAAACTGACACGCTTTTATCAGACCAACATCACTCAAAACAAATCACAAAGCAATATTGTCCCAACAGTGCATCATTCCCTTTATTCATTGAAACACAATGTTGGAAAGAGTAATTCTTCACAACCTAAACTGGTGTGGGTTGGTCGATGTTGTGTACATGCTATATGCCAAGATTACTGGCAAGTGGCAATTTAGGCTCTTGATTAAATCATCATCCGCTTTGCCTTCAGTCAGCTTGCAGCCTCTCCTGGACGCTCCACTGCACCGCACTCACTACAGAGACATGCTCACTGGACAAAGACAGCTATTGCCTAGCAACCACTTACTTGGTGCCTGTAACGAGGCAGCTTGCTGCTTGACAGCTGAACAGCCTGCAAGTTTAGAGGTCTCAAACTACTTCTTGACTGATTTGAAGACTGGAACCAAGATTTGAAAATAGAAGAAATAGACTACAAGGCTTGTCCAGACATCCTTGCCATGCAAATAATTCAGATGGATTTCAAAAGGGGCCAAAGCAGCAATTGGAAATTATTAAGACTAGTGAAGCATAATGGCTTCAGTGAACCGTAAAGGCTAGTGTATGTGCTCAAGTACACTGTAAGTAAGGCCTACAAGCAACGATGCAAGAGCACAGCTAAATCTGTAACTATGTCATAAAAGCATTTCTGTTTCAAGAACTTTTCTTAAATCTTCATGACGTCCTCAAAGCAGGCAAAATCCATCAGAACAGCTGCAGCAACAAGCGAACAGGCATAAATGACAGGGGATTAACGAAGCCTGACACACAAATGCCAGGGAGGACACAGAACTGACAATCATTCATTATACAACATTTTAAACTATATATATATATTCATATTAATCTCCTGCATAATTTCCCCCCCTAATCATAGAACTTCCTTGGAACTTCTGCCAATGACAAGTTAACTGGCTTATGGCGGAAACCCACTCAACTTGAGGTAATGACCTCACCTGGTACAAAAGCATTCAGTTCAGAGGGCACCTGGAAACAGCGTATGGTTGCAGTTACATGCATTTTAAAAAGGTACTAATATGTGTGTTATGTTAATGTTATGTTAATGTTTAATGTGATGGTAGGAGTAGAAAAATAAAGTTTGACATACATTGCACAGTACCTGTCGTGCAGTCCCATGGACATCGTCTCCCCTCTGTTCCCAGGGTGCTCCATGCCCTCGCCAAACCACACCTCTGAAAACACAGAAACACAACGCAGAGGGCTACCGTCTTCAACAGTCCACAGGGAACAAAACAGTTTACAGTTCACACATTCTCTACGAAACACAAGATGAGCTCATACAAGAGTCAGTTTGTGAGTGATTTTTTTTTTTTTATAGTATAGAAGATCAACTGAAATAGCCCTGGTTTGAGCAACACCATCCACTTCTCCACTATCATCCGTCCCAAGTAAAATGTATTCATGGACTGTGAGCATATGGTCTTTCTATTAATATTTCAGACTCATATTTTGGGGCGTTGTCTGCCATCTGTCCTGCCTGCACCCCACTGTTAGACATGGTCCTGATTACAGAGGATATCAGATGGGGTGATAATTGCAGCACAGCCCGTGTGTGGATTGAGTTCATGGTCCAGATGACCACAGCCTCACAAAGGGGACGGCACACTCTGAGACCAGGGCATAGAGGAGAACGAAAGGCAGTAGAAAATGTCAGAGACAATACAGTCCTCACTAAAGCCTAGGCTACTTGTTCAAGGACATTGTAACTATTGATGGTGGGGTTAACCGAACTAAACATAAAAGCATCTACAACTTTAGCTCAACAAAAATAAACTTAAAAGCGAACTATTCTGTTTCACATTTTGAGGACCTCGTGGTTATAAAACAAGCACAACAATGGATTTATTCAAAACTGACTTTCAGTCATCAGCTGACAACGCCACAAGAAATGTGTGGCAAAGGGCCCATTGTTCAGTTTAGTGAAGACTGTCTCTATACTGGACAGATGACAGCCAAACAGGGTGAAAGTCAGAGATTACTCATGTTTAGAAAAGTGCAAAGAACCAATACAATTCAATATAAATGAGCTGCAGGTCCATACTTTTGCCTTTGCTACACATTATGACATTTACACCTCGAACAACACTCAACTTGGTTTCCAGAATTCGGCTTCTTTAGGAGCAACTAAACATCCAGAACAGCTACTTAGGTCAGGTAGCTGCAGGTGTCATGTTACTGAAGGCAGGCCGGGTTCTTGCCTCTAGTCTACATTAAAAATGTCAACACGAAAACGTTTACCAACTAGCCATCAACTTAATGGAAAAAGTGAAATTGCAGGTAGACAAAACATCAAGTTAGCACCAGCATGATGAGCGTGTCTTCGACATCCAAGAAGATTTTAGTTAACCAACAAGTAGTCTAAGCTAGGCTGGAGAAGCACTACCTTTAGAAAACGTGCGCCGTTCTATCATGGTAAAGATGTCGTATGGTTTTCAGAGCATTAAAGGGTGTTGGGTTTTTAAAACAATGTGCTATTGACGTCTTCAGAATGATCACATCATTAGAAACCAAATAGTAATGCGGCCTAACCATGGCTACAAGCTATATTCTACAATTGTCAACATATATTCACCCCAACAAGCCTAAATTAGCCACCTAGCGTTATCATGACATGAAGCTAACGCGACGCTCCGGTCGCGGTGACAGAAGTAGATGGCAGATTTATAAGTCTAGCTAGCTAACTTTCAGGCTAACGCTGTTAGTATATCACTGTTAAAAATAACTTAGCTAGCAAGCCACACAACTAGTTGGCTGGTGGCATACTAATATATAGTATAACAGACTTGTCGGGATTGTTTCTGACAATAACTAGAGTGCAGTCGGGCTTGGCATGACAAGCTAACTAACTAGCCTAACGTTAGTCAACTTAGCACTTGCTAGGTAGCTAGCACTAGCTAGCTCTAGTCTGATTCGTTAGCTATAGCCACAAGAAGTAGCAACCACCAAAAGCTGTACCGTAACGTTAATCTTTTGAGGCAGCAAGCGATAGGTAGCCTTTCCTATTAAATAGTACGTGAAACAATGAGATTAGTTTAGAACTGTGTTAAATCCCACTTAATAAACTTTCAAACTGGGCAATTCGTACCTGCAACTGCGGGATACGTCCTTGTTTTCCTCTCTTCGCGACAGCCCAAATCCACTGAAAACTCTCGGTCCTCCAGCCTATCAAGACCTCGCTTGCTGGAACGGTGGAGTATTCAGGCTGGTTACTGGTGATTTCACATGGCAATCTACTCACCACGCACAAAGCAATGAGGTTATGGCTATGTAGAGGTAGAACATCGCAATGCCACTCTGATTTGTGTACTAGCAAGCTAACCACCACCTCCTCAATCAGAAACTTTGGAAAATGTTAATGTTTGGAAACAGTTCCAGATGGAAGAGGGAAATATAGTTCTAATCAACTATAGTAGCCTACAAAAAATCCTAAACATTCAAAGCTTTACTTTTTGTTGTCCTGTCAGTGAGTCTTGTCATTTTAAGTTTATCCTCTCATTTTTATTTGGCTACATTAATGAAATGTACAAATACAGTAGCCTGAAAAACCTAAGCTCACCATCTGATGGCAGCAATGCTCCACAATGCAAGGTAAAAAAAAGACAAAAAGAAGGAACGCCTACAATTCTATGGAGGAAGAGCCAGCGACAAGCTGTCAACTCAACTCTCGCGTAGTTCTAACAAGCTAAAACAAGTAGGTTTAGCTCTAGCTAGCTAGGCTACGTTCACAAGCTAAGCCACAGCCCAAGCACCAGCAGAGATGCTAAACTTGCTAATATGTTCTGATTATTTGTCCATTGTCTCTACATTTGGATTTGTTGCGGACCTCTTACAATAATATTTTGGTTATGGGCATCCGTTATAAGCAGAGTGGACAGTGTCAAGTAGCAAGTCTAAATTATTTCAAACAACTTTGTTGTGGTGGTACTGGATCCAGATAGCTTGCTACCTTACGTAGCATAGCCAGCTAGCGCTTCGCTGCTTCTGAGTATAGTCTAGCCATAGATTGCAGTTTGTGGTACACACTTTAATTGCTGTATGTAGCTTCTCAGTACTCAGTCAGATCAGACGATTTCAAGATTTTCGAATCAAACTCAGACAGGCCATTGCTTTTCAAATTGCATGTATCCAATTAGCTAGCTGTCAAGCTAGCTTGTATTGTAGAATAAAAAAATTGCTAGTATGGCGTCAGATACAAGTGATACAGAAGAATTCTACGATGCACCCGAAGACGTACATTTCACCCCCTCTCCCAAAGTGTAAGTAGCTGGGGAATTTGAGCATTGTCTGTGTGATTTTCTAACGATAACGTTGTCATTTTTGTGTTCTGTTAACGGTAGTTGCTGTGATTAACAACATATGTTAGCTTGCAGGCTAGTACTTCCTGTATTAGCAAACCTTATTTGACAACACTAGCTAACCGACCCCCTATCCTAGTAGTGAAGTAGAAGTGAAAATAAACCGCTTCATCGACATTTATGTTAACTAGTCTTGTAAAACGAGTATGGTCATTCTATTCGACAGTATCTTGCCTTTGAGTTAACGTCTTAGCACTGGCAGGCAAGTGTAAACAGGCGATTCGAGTCCTTTAATTTATTTCTTGAAACAATTTGTAACGTACACCTACTTTACAGATTACAATTATGCCAGACCACAACATTTGCATTGTGTCTGAGAGTGCTATGGTGACTAAATGACTGCCTTAAATGTTTAGGTCTCCTGCAAAGTTTGTCCTTCCTTCAACCAAGGTATGTCATTCTTTGCGCTGACAGCCCTGCATGTTCTTCTCCATATCCATTTTTTGCATGACTAAAGTTTTTTAGTTTAATCATTAATTAAGATTGCCATTTGGAGTTTTATTGAGGTTAAAGTTAACAAAAGACACAGCTCTACTTATAGTTGTTTTCGTTTTTGTGAGAGGGCCTATTCAATGTCCAGAACAGGGTAGCAAGTTTATCAATATATAAATATGAAGGCTGCAGTACATAGATTGAATTCATTGTAAGTCTTTCTGCACCTGTTTAAAGGGTCAGGTAGAAAATCCACCACAGGATGCAACTGTTGGGCCCGTCCTACCTGAGACGAGTCAGGATGATTCCCTTCAGGTACCCATCCCCTTTTCTTACTGTCTAATCCACATTCTCACACAGCCTTGTGATCTTGGTGCAGTGAATAGTAATGTGATAATCATTTCCTCTTTTTATTAGTAAATTCTTTACAGTAAAAATGTTTTATTCCATTAACAACATTGAAAGACGTATAAGGATAGACCCTGTTCTGGATCATCTATTTCTCCTAGATCATTGACAGTATTATTGAGGAAAGCCAAAAGGAGAGTGGTGCAGGGGAGGCTCTGCTATTGGGCGAGAAAGATGTTGACACAAGCCCCGAAGTCAGAGCTGAGGAATGCAAGCGCAGCCGTCGTGATGCCCGAAGCTCCTGTGGAACCCCAGATGGTTGCCGTGGAGCCAGACTGTGTCCGCTGTGGAGCCTCAGCCTGCAGGGAGGAGCCCCCAACAGCCACAGGAAGAGGCAGAGCTGCAGGGGGCCTGCTTCCATGGCTGTCCCAGCGAGCTCAGCGTCTGGGTCACAGGAGCACGCCCAGCCTCCAGACATCACTAGTGCCCTGGGCCAGAATCAGCCAGAACTACCAGACCTGCCAGACCTTCCCCGGGTGGCTGCAGATGGAGACAGGGAGCACAGACCGGCAGACATCCTGGACCACAAACCAGCCGAGTCAGACCACTCTGGACCATCCAAACCCCCAGCGGCAGTTCACTGTAGAACCTGACATTGTGGCCAGCACCAAGAAGCCCCCACCTTCACGCCCACCCCCTCCCAGCGGGGCTCCTCCTCCAAGACCCCCTCCCCCATCCCGCCCGGCGCTGCCACCCAGCAAGAAGTCCCAGGAGACTATGAGGCCAACCGGTCTTGAAGGTAAATAACAGCGTGTGTTTGACTACAGCAGCACAAAAGCACAAAGTCAAGTGTACACAAGCTGATAAGTGCGTATGTGTTTGAAATGTTCTTTTGGGGTCCGGAAACCTACATAGAACATGTGACTGGACACAAACACACATATCATGTGGCCAGTAAGAACATTTACCCCCACATCAGTAGATTCTTTTTATACCAGTGTTATACTGTATTTGACCTATGCACTTTTTGTCAAGCTCTTTCTTGTAAGTCGCTTTGGATAAAAGCGTCTGCTAAAAGAATTACATGTAAACGTAATACTAGTTCATGAACAGTCAGTTAACCTTTGCCCCCTGCCTGCCAGTGTGTGTGTCTGAGCCAGCTGAAGCCATGGAGCCGCTGGGTCTGGTGTCTCCCAGCAGCACCGTGAGGAGCATCACCAAGGACCTGCAGCACTCTCTGGACCTGGCCAGTGCCACCAGCGGGGACAAGGTGGTGACAGCACAGGTCAGTGAGACACACCATTCGCAAACCACTGGCTGTTCCCTAGAAAGTACAAAAAATAAAAAATAAAACACGTTCTAACAGACCCGATTAGTATTGTGAGAGCATTAATAAGATGGTGTTTCTGTTCCCCTTTAGGAGAACGAGGACGAGCCAGCTTCTTCTGCCAGTGGGGGGGGCACTCCAGGTTCTCAGCGCCCACGATCTGACTCTGGTAGAGAGCTGACTGATGAGGTAAAGGGCCCTGTATGATCCTCCCCCACCCATCTACCCATGAGCAACTCTGAAGACATTTCCACCGTTTCTATCATACCATGTCATTCTGGGGAATGTAGACCTTTCACCTTGTCCTGTTTGGGCGTCTGGTGGCATCTAACAGGAAATCCTGGCGAGTGTAATGATCAAGAATCTGGACACTGGGGAGGAGATCCCTCTGATCCAGGCGGAGGAGAAGCTACCCACAGGGATCAACCCTCTCACCCTTCACATCATGAGGAGGACCAAGGAGTACATCACGTGAGCAACTCTCTCATTGCCTCACGTCTTAATGGGTCTCGACATATATTATTCATGTGTTTCAATCACATTTATTATTAAGTACAGCAGTCCTTTGCATGTTCATTCGAACAACTGTGAGTAAAGAATAGAATAGGATGAGCAGAATTCACTAAACACTTAGATACACATAGATACATCGCCAGCATCACTGTAGTGCTTTATAAATGGCCAGACTGTAATATACAGGGGGGGAACCACTTTCCTCAGGCCTTTTTTTTTAACTATAGCCACACCAAGAATTATGTTAGCCCCATCACGAAACAAGAAAGAAAAAAGTGTATTCTAGTGTGTATGTATTCATATTGTAATTCAGACATTGATTTGAGCCCCACGACTGGATGGATTACTTAAATAGTGTTGCAAGTAACCTAGACCCATGTCAGAATGTCAAAATGCAAAAACACAAGAATTTACATGTTGGGACTGGTCAAGCTTAGTTTGGGACGGTTCATTTTGCACTTCGGGACGGTACTGGGACAGTGAGGGGGGGAAAAAAGTTAGTTGTGAGGCCTGCTTGGAACATTTTCCTGAGTGGTTTTGTGTCTTTTGTGTTGTTTTCCCTCTCAGGAATGACGCAGCACAGTCAGATGACGACGACAAGGCTCAGGCTCCGCTCACAGACACCGACGGGGGCAAGTTGAAGCAGAAGACGTAAGATCTGGAGCGGCCATGTTTGCTTCTCTCTCTAATGGAAAGTGAGTCATAGTTTTGTCATCTCATCCCGGCTCTTTCCACCCCCCCCCCCCCACCCCCCTCCCCTCCTCCAGTACACAACTGAAGAAGTTTCTGGGCAAGTCTGTGAAGAGGGCCAAGCACTTAGCGGAGGAGTACGGGGAGAAAGCAGTCAACAAGGTGAAGAGCGTCCGTGATGAAGGTAGGTGAACCCTCCAAGGCTGCGTTCTCAAATCTCCGTTCGTCGCTGTTGGTCTGTCTGTGGACGGTCGCTCACCACAGGCTTGTTTCAGTCTTTCACACAGACCAGGACGACCCCTCCTCCAGCGATGACGAGGGCATGCCCTACACCAGACCTGCCAAGTTTAAGGCAGCCCACAGCTTCAAGGGCCCCTTTGACTTTGACCAGGTCAAGGTGGTCCAGGATCTGAGTGGAGAGCACATGGTGAGGAAGACATGAGCTCTGGTCGAGCAGATGTTTACTGTCAACAACAGGCCGCACGGATGCCTGATGTGTGTATGTTTCCTCATGAATGTGAGGCTGTGTCTGTATGAACCCCAGTAAACCCACCACCTCTCCCGTGCACGCAGGGTGCAGTGTGGACCATGAAGTTCTCTCACTGTGGCAGGCTGCTGGCCACAGCAGGCCAAGACAACGTGGTAAGAATCTGGGTCCTGAAGAATGCCTTTGACTACTTCAACAACATGAGGATCAAGTACAACACGGAAGGTAAATGGCGTTACTTTCCGTTCATCCCAAGCTGAGCTCTTTGGGCTTTCTGCATCGCGCCTGCCGTTGACGTCAGTAGGAAGGCATGTTCAGCAGGTCTTTAACGGGGCACCTCCTCCCCCTGTTGTGTCCCTCCCAGGTCGCGTGTCGCCCTCTCCCTCTCAGGAAAGCTTGTGCTCCTCCAAGTCCGACACAGACGGTGGGGTGAGTCAGGTTAGGACAAGTCTCGATGCCACCAGAGGCTCAGCAGAGGTTCATCTGGGCAACCTGCAGACTCCTAGTTACACAGGCCCTTTGTTTGTTGATGAGGGCTTGGCTGGGAATGTTGTTTTCCACCCCGTGTGTTCGGCTGGGTAAGACCTCGGGGTGCGTTGTGTGTTTACTAGATGAGCAGTGTTCCAGAGGACCCTGACACCGAGGACAGGAATGCCCCCTTCCGCCAAGTCCCCTTCTGCAAGTACAAAGGTCACACGGCTGACCTGCTGGACCTGTCTTGGTCAAAGGTCAGCGTTCACGGCCCCCTCCCCACCCTCATCCTCCCCTTCCTCATTCGCTCACACACGGGTCCTCATGTTTCCCTGGATTGTCCCTGTGATTCCAGAACTACTTCCTGCTCTCCTCATCCATGGACAAGACGGTTAGACTGTGGCACATATCCAGGAGAGAGTGTCTATGCTGCTTCCAGCACATTGACTTTGTCACAGCCATCGCCTTCCATCCCAGAGTAAGGGCCTTGTATGGCTCTGCCACTCAACCAAGACATGTCTCCATTGTCTATAAATGCTTCGATATTACGTATAAACGTATAGAAATAAGTTCAATGTTATCTTATGTCCCTTGTTTATTTGATTTGGGAGTCGTCTCTGTTTGACTGTTGTAAATGTGTGTCCTGGTGCAGGATGACAGGTACTTCCTGAGCGGCTCTCTGGACGGGAAGCTGCGTCTCTGGAACATTCCAGACAAGAAGGTGGCGCTGTGGAACGAGGTGGACGGCCAGACGCGCCTCATCACCGCCGCCAACTTCTGCCAAAACGGGAAGTATGCCGTCATCGGGACCTACGACGGGCGCTGCATCTTCTACGACACAGAGGTACCTAGCACCGCCCCCTGTCCTTCGCTCTGCTGTTTCCAGGTGCTGCAGAAGGAGGTTTAAACTGGTCTCGACTTCCGTGAGCGCCGTTCATCCTGGTTGACCATTTGTTTCTTTCCCAGCGCCTGAAGTACCACACCCAGATTCACGTCCGGTCCACCAGAGGACGAAACCGAGTCGGACGCAAAATCACCGGCATAGAGCCTCTCCCTGGAGAGAACAAGGTGTGTCCTGTCCCCCTCTCCCCCCGTGCCCTCGACCCAACACGGCTCTTAAACACGACAGACGGTTGGTGACGAATTCTTCTTATCCTGCAGATTTTGGTGACGTCGAATGACTCCAGGATCCGCCTGTACGACCTGAGGGACCTGTCTCTGTCCATGAAGTACAAGGGCTACGTCAACAGCAGCAGTCAGATCAAGGCCAGCTTCAGGTGGGAACAGTTTCCTCTTCACTCAGGTCATGGGTGTCACCCGGAGTGAGTTCACCTGGGCTGATGATCTCTATGCTCTCTCTCTATCTCTCTGTCTCTCTCTGTCTGTCTGTCTCTCTCTCTCTCTCTCGCAGCCACGACTACTCCTTCATTGTGAGCGGTTCAGAGGACAAGTACGTGTACATCTGGAGCACCTACCACGACCTGAGCAAGTTCACCTCAGTACGGCGAGACCGAAACGACTTCTGGGAGGGCATTAAAGGTAACTGGATAGCGTTCGGCTGGCTCGCACTGAGGAAACATGATCCCATCTCAGTTCCCCACCTCTTCATCCCTCTCTCTCTCTCTTTTTCTTCTAGCCCACAATGCAGTTGTCACATCAGCCATCTTTGCGCCCCACCCTGGCCTGATCGTTCCACAGGAGGCCGGGGCAGAAAAGCCCGATGCTGAGTGCAAGAGCCTGGACTCCACAGACTCTGAGACCATTCCCTCAGGTAGGGGTTTGATAGATCCATCCCTTCCTTCTCAAGGCTATTCACTGTGCTGTAATCAAGAGAATCGAAAGTGGGATCAGTCTTCCGTAATGACCCTGGTTTCCCCTGTCCTCCTCAGGAGCCCTGAAGACTGATCACACAGAGGTCCTGCTCTCTGCAGACTTCACCGGCGCCATCAAAGTTTTCATCAACGTCAAGAAGTACTGAGCTCTTAAAAGGCCACGTCAAGGCACAGCCTTCCGCCGGAACCCCCATATGGACCTGTCAGTGCGTTTGTGTGTGTGTGTACAGTGAAGCCCCACCATGGACGCAGAGCTAACTGCTGCCAGCACTTCGAAACTAGCGTCCCCCTACCGGTGAGTGCTCTTGGAGGATAGATCGCCTGTCATCCTCAAGAGAACAGTGACCCAGCGTAGAGGAACGTGTCAATGAAGAGGAGGACGTATATGGGGGGGGGATTATGGAAGAGGACTGTAAATGGAAGAAGCAACTCGTTGATATCCTGTCATTTCTTTTTTTAATGTTTCCGTTTTTGTTTTTTTACATGAATACTTGTGCACCTGGTTCCCTTTGTAGCACAGGTGGTTAGATGGGGTCTGTAAAGCATTGCCTATGTGTTACTGGAGCAGAACATGAACCTTAACCAATAAGCAGGATGAGGTGGATGATTGAAAGACACTGAGCCCTCTGTGTGCTCGTCAGAGTGTAAAGGGCACACTGTATCGCACCGCGAAAGCTCACAGCTTTTCTAGACGCCCTTCTCAGCAATCCTTGACGCAAAACATGACACTGTAATAATTGTTCAACGGTTAGCACTCAACTTACTTGTTAGAAATTGTTTTTCATTTCTTTGTTGGTGTTTGGTATGAAAATAAATGGAACCACTGATTTTAACATTTTGATTCACTTAACAGTAATAAAGTAAAAAAAAACTGTGATATTGCATGAAATGCTCTTGATTCCCTGTTATGATTTCCAAGTTTAGATGAAAGGTACCTGAGGACAAATAACCTCAGGAGTGGAGATCTTTCATTTATTAGACTTTCCAATTACCAAACTGGAATCTGGACAACACAGACATCACCAAGAGGGATTTATCGTGAAATCTCAGGGACTGGTAGCAATAAACTGACTGAATGGAGTTTACAAACAAGCAATAAAACAAAACTGTACAAATAATGTTCAAACTTCATCATACAAAAATGTGCCAACTCTTGACTGGACCAGTCAGGAAATGGGTACAGGGGGGAGAACAAACAGCTGTCAGTCGGTCTGGAGAGCCAGTCCAAAGGTATCGTGGGAGAGAAGCATGTGGCCCTGCCTCAGTGAAGGGCCAGTCCATGGTGTCGCCTGGCTGCCTCAGAGCTAGAGGTGGGCAGGAAGGGGAGGGTGTGGGAGGTCCAAGGCTGAGGATCAGTGTTTGCTCTTCTTCGTCTTTTTGTGGGAGCGGTGTGGCGAGCGGGAGCTCGACCTCCACACCTTCCTGGCAGGCGAGGGCGACCGTGACCTCTTTGACCTTTTGGGTGACTTGGACTTTGTTCTGTTGGACGGGAAGGAGGGAGAGGGAACGCGTCAGTGCCCACACACAGGACAGCGCCCACGGAAAGCACACAGCAGTATAAAGCCCTGGACTTACTTGGAGGGGGAGTCTCCTCTATACTTCTGGGTCCTCTCCTCCGGGTCTTTACTCCGCCCCCTGCTTCTGTCCCGGTCTTGACTCCTTCGGCGTGTCTCTCTGTCTCGTCCTTTGCCGCTCTCCTCCACCTTGTCCCTCCGCTCCTCCTTCTTGGAGCGTTCTTTGGACTTCTGTGCCGACCTTTCTTTCTTCTCCTGGTCGTCCTTGTCGAACTCCTTCAGGAGCCACGCAGACCAGAACAGAGAGGAGGATGGGAGTTGTAGTTTTGATTTCGAACACACTTTCTAAAGGTGTGGGTGCAGTGTATTGTAGCAGTAGCAGCAGCAGCGACTCACCTTCTGCAGCAGCTTGTTCCTGTACGTGGTCACCTGCTGCTGCAAGTTGCCAGACTTTTTGAGTCTCTTCCCTGACTCCAGCTCATCTTGGAACTTCATAACCTTCACCTGTGGAAGGCGAGAATCTACACATCAGGCCGTTTGTGGTGGCAGAACCAATGCAATAGAACTCTCTAGAAGAGTTGAATACGAGGTGTGGGGGTGTGGAGGTGTAGGGTGTGGGGGTGTGTGGAGGTGTAGGGTGTGTGGAGGTGGAGGGTGTGTGGAGGTGTAGGGTGTGGAGGTGTAGGGTGTGTGGAGGTGTGGAAGTGTGGAGGTGTAGGGTGTGGAGGTGTAAGGTGTGGAGGTGTAAGGTGTGGAGGTGTGGGGTGTGGAGGTGTGGGGTGTGGAGGTATAGGGGGTGTGGAGGTGTGGGGTGTGGAGGTGTGGGGGTGTGGAGGTGTAGGGTGTGGAGGTATAGGGGGTGTGGAGGTGTGGGGTGTGGGGGTGTGGAGGTGTAGGGTGTGGAGGTATAGGGGGTGTGGAGGTGTGGAGGTGCATGCTTGCCTCCAGCTCCCGCAGTCGGCTCCTCTTGCTCTCGGACATCTGGAAGCTGCTCAGCGAGCTCTTGAAGTCGACGCTGTCATACTTGGATGGACTGGACGAGTCGTCGCTGCTGTCCTCCTCCGAATCCCTGTCCCCATCCTTGGTGTTACCACTGTCAGAGACAGGAATCACAGGGTCATTAGATTCACGTATATTCATGTATTCGTGTAATTCAGATTTACTAAAGGAAGGCCATCTGGCTTTCTGGACAGACTCTTTGGTGTAGATGTCTGCCTACAGGTGAAGAGAAAGCAAACACGACCCACCTTGCATTCCTTTCATCCCCGGAGTCTCGCTCGCCCACGGTGTCCCATTTCGACTCGGTCTTGGCTGGAAGAGGAAGAGGCAGGATTAACCGGGCTGTGGGATGGGAACAGCTGTATAGGATGAGTACAGATAAACACAGGCGCTTCCAGTGTTCCCAGTACGGTACCTAGGGGCAGAGCCTCAGCGTCATCCACCCTCTCCCACTTAGACAGAGCCACCTTGGAGTGAAGGGCGTTTCTGCTGTCGTCCACTGGAAGAGGCAAACAGAACTCGAATCAAGCCCACACCACACTTTAAAAAGGCCTTCATTTGTACGCGACTGAAGGTGAACCTACGAGGCATTCCATCAATGTCATCTATGGGGACCCCCAGGGGCACCCCGTCTATGTCGTCCACAGGAACCCCGTCCAGGGAGGACGGGTCCCAGCCCAGGGGGCAGCCGTCCAGGTCGTCCAGGGGGGCTCCGTCCAGGGGGGCTCCGTCTAGCGCCAGCCCGTCCAACGGAGCTCCGTCCAGGTCAGGTGACTCCACCTGGGGGAGGGAAAGCAGTCACCACCCTCTCTCTCCCTCTCATGCCTGCCCGCAGCTACAGGCTGGTCACCGCCGCACTGGGTGCTGTCACTTCAGTGGGCATCTATGGAGGACGGTAGGGGGCGGGGGCGCGGTCGTGCTCACCTCTGGTCGGACGATCACCTCCTCTCCGGCCTTCACCAGACCCAGGAAGATGTTCTGCAGCTGGATCAGGTAGGACTCGGGGTAGATGGCCCAGTCTTCCCAGGCCCTGAAGCAGCACATGATCTTTTGCTGAGGAGGAAAGACAAACACAGATGCATGGGAACTGATTAGCGCTGTGAAAGTCAATAGCCAGGACCTGTCAGACTGACAACCACTGCTTACCTTGAACTGTTCAGCTTGCAGTCTGGCTTGGACGTTCCTGTAGGCTTCACTAATGTCCCCAAATATCTGTGGCAACTTTGTTTCAAAGCTGAAAAGAAAGCAAAAGCATCCACAATTGAGTAATAATACATCCATACCACAATATGAATGAAATATGTAGTCTTGGGAAATACATGACAGTTTAAACTTACAATTTGCGATAATAGGAGGCATTGGAAACCTTGGCACAGGAGTTGTATAAGATGTCTGACACCAGATATAATCTGGCAATCTGAAGGAGTAAATATAGATGTTAGTGAGAGGTGCCTGATGCAGCTTCAGTCCCCAACGGGGAAATCAACAGGAACGAGACTTGGTGTGATAAAAGAGCTGGTCCAAATCTACCTTCTTCTGCAAGGGCGTTTGGAGAAGAGAGAGTGATTCAGCGATACAGCCCACCACCTCCTCTGCAGCCTCCGCCCTCTCCAGGCAGAACAGCATCGCGTCGCCAACCTCATCCCTCCGAGGACTGAGTCCTCTCAGCAGGGTCTCCAGCCTCTCTCTATGTCTGGGGGTGCAAACGCAGAATGACGGTCTCAACAAGGTTCCCAGTCAGGTGGCTGAGCGGTTAGGGAATCGGGCTTTTACTCCGAAGGTTGTGCAAAATGACTGTGTCCTTGGGCAAGGCACTTAACCTTACTTGCCTCGGGGGGAATGTCCCTGTACTTACTGTAAGTCGCTCTGGATAAGAGCGATAAGATAAGAGCGTCTGCTAAACGACTCAAATGTAAAAATGTCAATTCTCTAAACACGCGAGCGTCCCTGACCGCTCCCTCCAGCTCCAGCAGGGGGCACTCACTCGGCCTTCAGCTGGCCCTTCTTCAGCTCCTCCTCTTCCTGGGACGCGGCCTCGTCCTCCTCCGCCCCCTCCTCGTCTCCGTGGAGATAGGGGTTCAGCAGGGGGGGCCTCCAGATGGAGCCCCCCCGGAACATGCGGAAGTCCGTGGTCCTCCACTCACTGGGGGACTCGCCCTGGGGAGGAGGGGGGCACACAGAGGAACGGGTGTGAGGCAGCACAGGGATATGGGGTCCTGACCGAGGAGGAGAGAGGCAGGGAGAAAGAACCTACCTGGAGAATGGAGTACAGTTTCCAGCGGTAGTACACGTGATCTTGGCTCTTGTTGTCAAACAGGAAGCTACAAATAAAACAATCGATAGATATCAGATGGGTGTACACACTTTTTGCCAAGGTGTGAAACGGTCAACATCGGAGAAGAGCGAGAGGAGAGAGAGAGAAGACCTTACCGGAAGTCTGGGCTATTCTTCTCTTTGCTCATGATAATGGCTTCAAACATTGGTCCCTCACGCACCACAAACTCTATCATCCGGTGAATGAGGCCCAACAGATTCCTGTGGAGTAGAAGCAGAGTTGATCAGAGGCTCGAAGGCATGCTGTCTCCCCCCCCCTCTCCATCCAGACCTGAGGCCATGTCAAAGCACTCACTGCACACTGGCCCTAAACCCCCTAGAGCTTCAGTCTGGTTCGTGAAACACAAAGCCATGTACCAAGGGATCACTGTCCCTCAACTCTCACTGTCACAGCCTGATAGAAGCCTCACTGTTGTGTGTGTGTTTGTATACAGAGAATAGACGTAAATATCTAATGAGCATCTATACAAAAAAAAAGCCTACATGCAGTGTTACACAGCTCATGTCATGTGACTCTAGCAGTATTGCAAATTGATTACCCCTTCTGTCCCTAAATCATTGTTTGGACTGAATCAGAGTGGCACTGTTAGTGATGGCGACAGCATTACTTACTACGATAAGATGCTACGGAAATTGATCAAAATAATCCATCTGCCTTCTTGCTGTATCTGTCTGCAGTGTCTCAACCAACCTGGATGTTGCCATGGTTGATGCTGACGCTTGCAGAGTTCAGCACTCAATTATGAATGCAAGCTCTGGCCACGCCAAACTAATATCACTTCTAATCCCCTAACCACATGTTTATACTGTATATTCTACACAAGACTTAATGGGTGTTATCTATAACGAGGCCAGGAGCCTCTCTAGAAGTCAGAAGGTGTTTGCAGTCCTAACACACGGGGGATTCCCAATGCCCTGATCAGACGCCATGTCGCCAGTAAGACCCTTTGACGATGGCTTGATGCAGACCGGTTAACACACATCTACACACTAAGAAGCACATGGAGATGGTTACGCTGCACGCTGCCCTGTCATCTCTCATCAGTCCTGGCCAGGTGGAGGACGCAGGCCCCTGGGTCTGGCTGTGGCTAACATACTGTGTGTACACAGGACCAGTGGCGCTGCAGAGCCGCTGGTCACTAACACAGTTGTGTGAGAAGGGCTGGTCAGTCGTAAGGAGCAGTAGTAAGAATGGATAGAGAGTGTGTACCTTTCTGTTGGGATAACCACTTTGACTACGGCTTCGGACAGAGTCTGTTCGTGAAGTCAAATCAAATAGTGAAGATATGAAAGAGTGAGTATAAATACAGGTGAAACACTGCAGGATACATACAGCATAGAAAACGACTACAGCATTAAAAGCTACAACTATTTCTGAATGGGGGAAAATGTCTTGTTCGACACAGTACTACATTGCACACCCTTTTCAGACTATTTTATATACAAAATAATCCCACCCTCCATTATAGTTACAGCTATTGGGATTACGTAATGCACTGGTAAACTACGTCATAACACAGGTTGAGTCAAACACCTCTGGAATTGTACACATTGCTTTTCCCTAAACTGAAAACTTGAGCTTTCTAGTGCTGAGAATGAATTCATAAAATAAATCTATACACCTACCACAGGACAAACCAACTGGACTGAAACAAAACAGAAAATGTGAAACAGAACGGTGATGCCAAGGACTGATCCAGCCTTTAGCTCGTGGATCTGTGAGCAATTCTGAATTCCAGGTCAAACTTTTAAGTCCAGTTTGGTCATTCTGTGATAAATGTATAGCTGCTAGGTTACACACTCCCCACCCTTTGCCACAGGTCTTTAATACAGAATAAAAAATGACATGTTTCAGAGAGCCATGCACACACCCTAGAGTAAAGAGGACGGTACCTTGTCAAACTCCTCCTTCGACCTGCCCCAGGGCTTTGTGAAGTCGTTACGGAAGCGATCTCGGGGCTGAGCATTAAAGGGCAGACCAGAAGGGGGAGGAGGAGTGGCCATTTTGAGAACCCCTATGGGCGTGTAGAGGGGCTGGGGAGGGATCCGAACCGCTTTCCCCCATCCCAGTTTCATTTCGAAACCCATAACTGTTTTACCTGTGGAAACAAACAAACAAAAAAAAGGCTCCATAAGGACTTCCGTTATAACCCGACTGACTGAACTCGCGGCGTTACAGACATAAAGTGTGTATTTCGTTAAGTGTTTGTCAAGGCTCACCGTCGAGTGCAGCCAGAGCTCGCTCAGCGTCTTTCCTGGTCATGAAGGCCACGAAGCCTCTGTTGGTGACTCTGGTGCGCTCCTCGTCCGTGCGAGGCCACATGATCTTCACGCTCGCCAGTGGGCCGTACTTGCCAAACTCTTTGCAAAGCATCTCCTCATTCATCTGAGGTATCATGGGTGTGACGTTAGCACAATCGCCCCCCCAAAACATTCAAACACATGCTGGATTATTCCTTCGTTATTTTCCTTGATTTACCTTTGGATTAATGCAGCCAATGTAAAGGTTGGTTGTGTTTGGCACTGCTGGGTCATCATCAAATACTGAGAGAAACATTGAAAGGAGACATATTGAAGCTTCTAAGTGGACTTGTGCAACACACCCCATGTGTACATATTTAAAGCTTCAAGCCATTTTCACTGCGGGACAGGTTGAAATCTCACTTGATCGACGTGATAATGGTAGTTCCACATCTCCATATCCACCTCCGGGTTCATTTTTCTTTCGTTTGTACCTTTCTTCACGCTCTTCTTGTATTCTGACAAAATATTATTATTTTCAAAACAAACATGCAAAAAACACATACCAAGACATAACATTACACATCAGAGAGCGTAACATAACATACTGTTTAAGTTCTTCTTTAAAAAGTTCAAGGTTGCTCTTTTTCTTTTCCTCTGTCTTCTTTTTAGTATTCTGTAAACAAACATTGACAAATATTAAAGACCACAGACATTGAAGACTTCAAATTTAAAGGCTTAACGCATATGTTCAGCCTGGGTGTTTCCAAGGCAACTCACAGGCCTTCGGAAATCAGATTGCACAGGTGAGACATTCTGTGGCACAAACTTGGTGGACGGTCTGTAAAGCTTGTTCTTCTTCACCTCTGCTGCTTCTTCTTCTGTAAAAACAAACAACAAACAACAAAAAACAGCATTCATGAGATGAAACTCAGTTGCAGATGCTCAGACCAGCCGGTAGGCAATATTTCTGCTCACCTTTAGTAGCATTCACGATTCCTCCACGAACAAAGGTTTTCACCCCACTCTTGTCATTAGTGTCAAACGATGCTAAAAATTCCTCAAAAACTTCAGCTGCTTTTTCTTGTTCCTGATAATGACATTTACATTTTAGACACAAATAAGGCAAGCATTGTTACCATTCCTATTACTGCCTCCATTTCATGATTTCATACCTTTTTCTTGTGATCTTCTTGTTCTTTCTTTGTTAAACTTCTTTTGACACTGACAGGTTTCCCTTTTTTGTCTGCCATGCTCAGTCTGGAAGAGAAATAACCAATATTTCAGATCCATAATGCCAATGACTTATTTTCTCCCAGACACAGACGCACGTTCGCAGACGAAATACACGCGCACGTACAACCCGTAACTCTCTCTGTGTCTCTGTGTGTGTGTGTCTCTCTCACACGCACACACACACATACATACACACACCTACATACACACACACAAACAATAACTATGATGTTTGTTTACAGTGACCGTTGCTAACTGTTGTATTATTAAGATGTTTATCTTCTTACTTTGTTAACTACATCGCAAACCTAGACTTTCATTGAGGTTAATGGATCCAATGAAACGGTTGTGGCTAAAGGAGCAAGAGTGGCCTAGCTAGCGAGGGTGGCTAGTTACTACTAGCTAGCTAGCTATCTAGCTAGCTAGCTAGCTAGATAGCCACTGAAGTGCAAGCCTTTGCAGCACACTAGCTAGCCTGCTAGTGTTCATTAGCTTACGTTGGTTAGCTAGCCAACACGTTAGTACATGTTTATTTTACATCTAATGTGCGAAATGCACTGGTTATGCACTAGACTGAAAGTTTCACATTTCTTACCCTTAGAAGTGTTCAATGCGTTTATTATTGCTCCACCATTTTCATTACGACAAAAATGGACATCGCGGAAAAATGATGTCAACACAACCTAGCCAATGAACGAAAGAAACGAGCCGCTGAAGCGTATGTCGCTTTGGTAAAGGATGCCCAAACCGCCCTGCGGTGACGCCTGCAAGTCACTCCTTGGTGGTTAAGGATTAGGTGGATTTTAGTCTAATATAAGTGAAGATGAGTGAATTAAGCCATGTTTAATTCATAGATAACTGGATCACAAGAATAGAAGTGTAAGGTGAGGTGATTACATTTTCACATACTGAAAGCCACTTTTACTTCAATATAGCTGTTACTGTCTGTCCACAATTTACAATAAAAAAATATTACAATAATCTGTTTATAATCATCATAACATAATAATTTAGAGCACTCAAAACCATTCCATTTATTTTGAGTTCAAATCGGTAAATTGCACAGTGCATAAAAACACAACAATAAAAAGTCCCCAACCTAAATCAACCTGCTTGCCATGTAAGACCACTCTTATGCAGTATAAATCTGGAAAATCATGATAAAAAAATGGACAAAAACGTCCATTGTGTTTACCGTACACTGAATACCTTCAAAATAACACATTTTTGAACAGCCCACAGCATAATGTAAAGTTATGTTTAGTAAAGGGTCACTGTAAGACAACAGTCCGTCCCAGTCCCCGGCCTCTTCCTCTTCCCCTGCTGCCCCCTCGCTGGGGACCCTGTCCTGGGGTTGATAGTATCCTCATACCAGTGAAGCGGTCATTGAGAGTCACTCCTGTCTGGAACCCATGAAACACATACATTTGCAAGTTTAGTTCCTTTTGTGAACACGAATCGCTCACAGACTTCATCTAAATGACTGTGTTAAAATACTGTATTCCTTTATAACAGATAATAGATGTAAAACCAATGAATTTAGAGATATTTTCTAACCTAATGGTGTCCTACCTGATTGATTGTGGCCTTTAGGTTATATCTAAGGGGAATGCCTTTGGGAGAGGAAGTTTCACCCCCTGTAGAAATAGAACGGTCCATAGTCGGCTTGGCCTTGGAACTGAGAAACATTAAACACACATTATTGGTCTAAATTGCCGCAAAAAGGCAATTACAAATCTTAGCTACTGTAAAATAGGCTCTAAATAATAATTGTACTCACCCAGGCTCTGGGGTGGCTTTAGCATTTGGAAGGGACACTGTTAAGGTACAGCCAGTAGAGGGCGCCTTTCGCCAACTGCACAGAAAAGTATGACGTGATAAATTCAGTATATGGACTACAATACACGACAAGCAAAGCCAGGCTAACAGAGTATATTATCTCACCTCCTAGCTCTTTGGTACCTTTCCAGTTTCTCACTGGCTTGCATGGCAGAGAACTAAATGAAGGAGGGGGTTTAATTAGAATTGTTCAGCATTTAATCAATATAAAATCTTAAATATTATTCAATTTAGGGGATAAAGCACAACAAAATATCCTTGTGGGTAGTTGAAATGATACAACTATTACTGGGAAATGCTTGAGGTAGGTTGACATGTAGGAACAACAGTAAGTAGGGGGGATCAGATGGCTGAGTGGTTAGGGAATCGGGCTTTTAATCCGAAGGTTGCTGGTCCGATTCCCGGCTGTGCAAAATGACGTTGTGTCCTTGGGCAAGGCACTTCACCCTACTTGCCTCGGGGGAATGTCCCTGTACTTACTGTAAGTCACTCTGGATAAGAGCGTCTGCTAAATGTAAATGTAAGTACCCCTCTGTTGAGCACGAATGGACGGGCACTTCCTCGTCTCTGTTTTGGCTGGAATGGTGGGTTTCCCTGCTCTCTGGGTGGAGGGGCAGGCCTGACACCAAACCCAAACCACAACACAGAAAAAGTTACAGTAGCATTTTAAAATGCATTTTTAGAATGCACGGCAAAGGCAAGCGCGATTACTATATGATACGAAATCATTCTGTGGATAATGAACAAAATCGCACATCAGATTATCAAAGCCAGCTGTACCTTCTCTGTGCTGCTGTGAGACTTCTGTTTCGCTGATAAAACACTCCCCTGAATAAAGGTTTGTGTTGTCCGAATTGAACCGTAGCCTTAGAGGGGAGAAATAGAATAGTTTCATCTAAGGAACAATTTTTTCTGAATCAAAATATGTCCACTATACATTTAGGTAAATTTGATCTCAATCACTTCTTGCAGTTGACGTGGCAGTTCTGGAAGTATTTTCCGAGAGAAGGTTTCTGTTGGTTCCTAAACATGAGAGTAGAGTAATTTGTCATGAACATACCTTTGTGTTCATAGGATGCCTGTTTAAAGGACTCACTCCTTTTGCTCCAATGGCAGCCTTTTTAATGTTGAATGGCTTTACTTTGTAAAACCAGCGAGGGGAGGGTCCCATGTACTTTGATCTGTAGGCGCCTTAAAACAAGGCCATATTGTATAGAAAATCACCTTATTTCCCAGAGTGACAAGGTCATAAATAATGATTAATAGCATCACCATACAAAGGCAAATGAAACAGATGTGGCGATACCTTGCTGGCCTTGTCTGACAGGGAATCTTTGCTGGCGTCCTGTGTTGTCTAGTTTCCTCAGGACGTTGTGCTTGTTTGAGGCCCGTTGGTTTCGGGCCTTGCTGGTAGCCCTGTTCACTCTCTGCTCTTTCCTGTTCAGTTTGATGATGTCATCTGGCAATAAAGGGTAACGGACATGTGAGGCCCTCAGACTCTGAATCATAGGCCTTTTCGTGTCATACGAGAGCCCGAATCCATTACGTGAAAGGTGAGCTAATGAGGGGCAAGTTAACGGTGCATTTCAGTTTCTCTATGCATTACAAAATCCCCAGAGACATGTCAACATAATGGATTTGAATAGTGGGCTTAGACTGCGTCTCACAAAAAAGCACTGAGCTATGTGTTCTTGTTTTTTTTACACTGATGGATTTTGAAGCAAGAGCCCTTATAGGCATATGCCAAGGGGAAGTCATTATACTTGTTCAGCAATTCAAACAACTGTATGAAGAAAACAGCAACATACTTTGAAACTCACTGTGACAACGAATGATTTAAAATGAATGATAATGTCACATATTAAAGCTAATTGGCAAATACATTATAGTTTAGATTTTCAATCATCAGTGGTTATACTGTGGCCATATAGAACCACTGAACAGCTGAGAATTGAACACTGACACAATTAATGGCGAAACAACTCTGACGTGCAATTTAACATACATTTGACTCGTTGACAAGAACATTATCTGAACAAAGGTAAACATGCACGAATCAGGCGCTAACCCAATGACAAGTCTATTTTATCCGAGTTGCGAGACTCCAGCGACTCCATGGGCTCCGGGTTGTCCGGGTTGTCCGGGTTGTCGCTGTTCGGTGGGTTGTCTGTAGTTGAGGTGGCGGTGGTAGAGTCGTCCATTATTTTAAGTGTGGAACGCGGGGATAGATTAAACCTTAGACAGACTGTCAGCTTTGTTGGGACAGTCTTTTCTAATCGCAATTTAGTTGAAGGCACTTTTATCCTTCTAATTTAGAATGATCGAGGTATAGCCTGTAGTTTTTCTTTTATTTGACCAAGTCTCTTCTCCTTATTTCTACTGCGACAATATCAAGAGCAACCCAACCCTTCAACGTTATGTACACGACCAACTGCATGACAGAACCAAAAATAGCCTGTGCTCTAACAGTAGCCGCTATCAAGGGCCTCACTGTAGACTAAATAGCGTGCTTGAGAGGACTGTTGGCATGAAGGACAAAAACACAGTCATGTTTGTGATTACATCCTTTGATGGCAGACCTACGGTTTGGGACAACCATAGCCCTTTTAGTCAGACAAGCAACTGAAGGCTACACTCGTCAATTTGACCTATAGGGACTGAATAACCCTACATGTTGAATTAGACTGCAGAGAGGCTCGCCAAGAACGTGACTACATTCAAACCATTCTCGGTTGAGGATACTGTGTGCAATCTCACTGTAGTGAACAACCTATTCTCATTGATAAGAAATAAGAAAAGGCGTACCTCGTTAAATCTTCCCCCTACGCCCACGCCCTCTCAAGAGAAGCCCTACCCCTAAAGTCCCTGGAGTCTGCCTTTGCCTTATGCGCATGGGCGGAGAAACTGTCGCTGTTATTATTGTAAGAATAATTTCTCTTACGAAAATGGCGTCGAGTCACGGAGGTGTGGGAGCAGTAACGGCTCTTCAAAGCCATCATTATCCGAACGGACCTCAATGGAACCCGGGTATCAACCAGCATCAGCACCAGCTCCTGACGGCCCGTAGTTTAGACCGTGCTCTGGAGGATGCCGTGTGCTCCGGGATGTTGAATCTAAACGGGAGGAAGCTGAGAGAGTATCCTGGAATGAGCTATGATCTTACCGATACGACACAAGCAGGTGGGTCTCTATTGCTTGGCACTCGTAACCTCTGTTGGTTTAATAAAATAGCCAGTAAAACCTTATTGTGCATGAAACAAAATTACCAAATTTGCTAGCAATTGCACAACGTTATGCATATTAAATTTGTGTTTACGCAACACTTGGGTGGCATGTGAGTATACACAAGGTTAACAACTCGTTTCCACAATGAACAATGTGCGGAATTCCACGTAATGTCTCTCAATTTAAAAGGGTGCTTGGAATGCAGCGGCAAACCTAGATTACAACTGTCTGCTTGTTTTGGTCGCCTCCTCTCAATCGCCCCCCTGTTGAGAGCATATGCATGAATGAAACGGGCGCACCCAAGCCAATGCGAATGAGCCGTTGTACACTAACCTACATTTGTGATAGCGATAACTATCTGATGCGCACCAGGGTGTATCACAAATGGGATATAGGCTACTGTAGCCTACGACTTGTTTGTCTAAGGCCGATTTAATTTTACGTTTCAGTTTAAGGGAGCATGATGCTCACTCAGATGCTGTTTTGTACCCGACAGCCCAAGACAAAAGAGTCTTCTCAGTCTAACCTACAGTACGGGGGCGCGTGCCTTGCTGCCTGCCACAGGAAATATGTGCCTATATCGGATCCATTTCTTTAATATTGGTTTAAGATCATATTTCTTTCATTAAGAATACACGTTTTTTATTCCTCTGGATATGCAGTGGTAAATGTAGTGATTGATTATAATTCTGCGACCATGTAAATTGCACACATCTTCAAATGATAAAGAAAGGTGTTTGGGTGATTTTCTTATAGGGATTTTTAGGCGAGACCTACACTAAGATAGGCTAGACATGCTGACTGTTCACCGCAGTGTCTCGAGGTTTTTCTCTTGGTTGTAGGCTACACACATGTGATGTTGAAAAGCTCAGTGATGTATGCGCTAAGATGGGCTGGCATCGGTTCCATCAGGAGCATTTTGATTCTATCATTAATCCTATTTTAGAATAAAGCATTCGTATGTGTGTACATTTTGCATGTCATTTCACAAGACTTCTTAGACATTATTTTACCAGTTTATAAGGGAACGAAAACAAGGAACAACCAATTTATAGTGTTCAAATTGATTGGGTTGGTGTTTATCTGCTAAATACTTAAACCACACAGTTTCTTTTCCATCTAGTAGCCCAGCCCCCAACACCACACTCACACACACAGACATACAATGTTGTGTTGCTTGGTGAATCCAAGGCACCTAGCATCTGAAGCAACAATAAACTGACTGAGTCACTCGAAGTAACAATGTATATTTCGATTTGTACCTTGGTCTGGTAGGGTTCTTTAGATTGGTGGAAATGCTATAGAGAAGTAATATGCTTGTTGTGATTCATTCGGCCTTTAGGGGAAATGGCTAAGGCTGTGTACAGGAGTAACAAAAGCATCTGATCACATGAGACCTTTGGAAGACCTAACCTACGTTATGACTGACATCCTTTGAATGACATTGTCAATTCACCAGTAAACAGTACCATACATCCCTAAATGAATTACATAGCCTACTCAACCGCATCAGCGACGTTGATTTATTCAAGCTTACTTTGAAGGGCTCTAGTTGAATTATACATGGTGTTTCCTATCAAGCTGAAGTAACAAGCTGCTTGTGCGTCTATTTTTGGAGCGATAGGATGTGCTTTTGTTTGTGGCCACAGAAACTGTCAGAGTCAGTCTTCTAAACAATATGACTGGCCTGAAATGTACAGTGGGAAATAGCATCAGCCTACGCTGCTTCAGTACTGAAGCACATATGTCACTGGTAAAGTATATCAGAGGTCTATGAGGTATGTGAATCAGACAGAGTAACTAGAGTTGGAGAATCCGTCAAGACAGGAAGTTAGGGGTGACATCAGCCTGTGCGTGCCTCGTGCAGGCGTGCCCTGTGCTGAACGAGGTAGGGTGTGATGTCCGCATCATTAACTGGGCTATATCAAAGAGAAGAGTTTGCACATTTGACAGCACAAAGGGTTAATTGTCTGCGGGAGTACCAGGGTGCTGGAATGTCATGGGGCATTGCAGGACATAATGACCTGAAAAATACCTCAAGTGTGTCTGCATACTGCAGGTGGACGGGCGGGGACATGTCACTGGTTAAAAATATCCACTTATCCACAAAGAAGTATCACCTTTCCTTTTGAAATGCATATTTCTCTAATAGAGAACTGCAGTGAATACCCCGTCACAATCTAAACTGTTTATTTAGACAACTAACTACTCTGACTCTCCCATTCAGAACCCTCCAAGATGGAGCTGTTATACTGTTGACTACAATCAGTGTACCGGCTAAGATGTGTGTTTCATGTCCCACAAATACCTGGTTAATATAACTTAGGAACAATTCCTCGTACTTTTAGTTGGAGGTGTTCAAAGCGTTTCATCACAAAAATCCCATCTGTTAATTGCGACCTTCTTCTTAAATATGTCATGGAACGACCGTTAAAGTTGCAACCAGCTGGTATGTGAACAGGACACACAGCTTGTGTGTCTTTGTGTGTGTGCTGTTTACAAAAGACGGACACAAAGAGAGAGAAAGGCGAGCTCACACAGTGGCGTCCGTTTGCTGTAGGCTGTTGACAGTTTGTCGGCAGTCAGTTTGTTTTCCCATGAGAATGTGTGAGAGTTGTAAGCTGATGCCCTGACCTTGGAGAGAGGAGGACCATGGTCTCAACTGGCCCAGATGTTGGAGCCAAGAGGCTAGGGTGCAGCTATATGCCTCAACCCTGGCCCAAGGGAACTAACACTCACTGCTAACGAGAGAGATCCTGCTCACCCTGTGGGAGCAGAATTCCAGCCTAGCCTCCCTCACCCTCCCTATCATCTTACCACCCTCCCAAATTCCACCCTTTAGTGGGACAGACAATGGTTGAGGAAAATGCCTGGCCGTCAAAGGTGAAAAGTGTGGCCCGTAAACCCTCCCCTGGGCCAGGAACCATGCAGGGCTTTGGGGAGGCTTCCTGGTTCTTCAGCCATGTAACCTTTACTCCCTCAGGTGCGTTGGTCTTGAATGAGTGTCATGAGTGAGTGAACTGCTCATCTAAGCTCCCAGTTCTCAGTTGGGCTTGCAGGTATTCTCCAGCATGCTTGGACATGTTAGCACCACACCTGCCAGTGAGATCAGGAAGTTGATCCTGTGTTTTCCAGAGCTCCTATAGACTGATGAGAATCCCTTCTCTGACATCATTCTATTAGGGTTCTTTATCTCGGGCCAAATTAATGTGATTATCTGTGGAGGAACATGGCTAAGAATGGGCTTAATTCTGAGCGCTACCTCTGTTGTAAACACTGCAGAGGGTGTTTGTGTGTGTGTGTGGGTGTGTGCGTGTCGCTGCCCACAAGTCATGTCTATCAGCAGCCAGCTCTGCGAAGATACTTATCAGATTAGACCAAGAGCCCCAACCATCTTTTTGATATCACCTGACATAATCTCTTTTGTCCGGCTGCTAAGCATGCACACCTGAGGTGATGCACTTAGTTGGAGCCAGCCACTCAATGCCTGTGCTCTTTGACAATGTGACATTGGAAGAAAAATTAAAGGCTAAGAATAAAACTGGGAAGAGCAGGAAGAGTCTTTGTGTGTGTCATACCATCCACCACAGGCTCACTGCTGTGGCCTGGTGATTAATGGCAGCCATTTTGCTCCAAAGCATGCACCCTACGCTTCAATACCCTTGGTCGAGCCAGGAATTAACAAGCCATTGGACCTGAAGGATATTGCCCCTCTGGTAGACACGGATAGCTCCTATACACTCCTGTCAATAGCACCGTGCCTCAAACTAAACACACGTTTAAAGCTTTATTAATTAATGATCAGTTACATTCAAATTGCTGGTAACCTAGATCAACTCCATCGCCCTACTCCGCCTTGTTATCAGTTAGACTTTCACTGTTAACGTCTACAGTTTAACTGTCAGCTTGGGTGTGAACATGGAGGAGAAGGAGGCTGCAGGGTGGAGCTGTGTTGAGTAGCCAGTCATCCAGGCAGACCCTGTCCTGCTGGTGCTAGCTGTGGCCATGAACTAACAAGCTGTAGCCCTGCTCTGCCTGCTTCGGCCGGCAGCCTGGCCCTGCCACAGATGGGGTTTGGTCAGGGGGCCAGGATGGAGATGCAGATGGAGGTGGACAGCCCCTCTTCCACCCCTCTTCCATCAACCAACGGGAGTCTCAGGAGTGGTCTGGCCTTTGTTCAGCCCTGCAGGGGCTGGGCTTCATACGCAGATGGGAGCCAGCGCCGCAACATTAGGGTCCACATCCTGGAGAGAGAGTTGTTGGGCCTCTGTGGTCCTCGTGGGTCCTCCCTTGAGTTCTTCTCCCTGGCAGCGTTTGTCTCTCTCTTGGTCTCTGTACACAGCTAACTGTCTGGGTGTTGTCATCCACATGCTGCTGTTTGGGTTCTGATCACCGTTCTGGAGCAGGGCTCCTGTGTGTCTGTGTCATGGGAATGAACAAAGCCCTGTCAGAGATCAAGAGCTACACACAACACACACACACACACACGTGTGTTAAGCCTCCGCTTCCTTATGTTCTGACATCACAGCAACCAGGGGGTTATAAGTGTATTTTGATGGGTCATGCCAGAAAAGGAATCCAGGGCTCAATCATGTGGTATGCCTTGAGTATTAATGATTGATGTTCTAACGCTAGATCACTCAGCACAGAACTGGCACCGTTGCTTTTCACAGGATGCTGAATTTGGACTGGGTGCTTTGAAGTTTGTCATTAAGGTGTCTGTTGGTTGGTCTTTGTGTGGGGAATAATCATTTGGCGTGAATCTGGCTCTCTTTTTGCCTCAGAGGGAGAGATGCAGAAAATAAAAGGCAAGTGATTGAAAGCGAAAGGAATATATTTTTGGTAGCGTACTGCTGAATCAAATTTCCTCCCACAGGGCACTTTCCTGTTGGCCTGTGAGGTGGTTTCCAATTAAGACAATGATTACAGAGCTTAATAGTTTAATTGACACTATTTTGGAGTTTGTATTAACATTTGGAGTGCGTAATAACAGGACTGAGGTATGTGGCTGTGTAATCCTGTGTGCTTGGATGTGAGTGTACGTGTCTGTGTGAGCACGCGTGTGTGTGTATGTATGTCTACGCCCATAGAGGCAGAGTAATTGAAAGCCCTGTGTGTTTATCAGGGGTTGTGCAGCTCCTCACGTGGGCTCCGAACTGCTCTGTCAGTCTGTGATTAGCCCTGGCTGCAGCACCGCCCGCCTCAGCAGAGACACCGCCGCAGTGCTGAGGCCATCTCCGTTTGGTCTCGAGTGTGTGAAGCGTGAATACAGGAATGAAGTCAACCTGTCACTGTGAATCCCGCTCACGGACGCTGTTGGTTTTGTCTTCAGAGGAAATGTATGTCCCCACCAGACGTACTTGTCTTCGACACGAGTGTCGTAGTGTCTGGTGACCTAGCATCTTCCAACGTGGATGAGATTAGGCTACAAGGTCACGACGCCATTTGAGGGCGGCCTCTCACCTTGGTCAAGATTGTTTTGTTCACAGGGACTGACACCTCAAATTAGGGAAGGGTGGGAATAGAAGATATAGTGGTGAGGTTACGGCCTCTCTTGGGTCCATTGGTCCCAAACAAAGCCTCGTCTCCCCCCTCCACTTAGCCCAACAGGGGTGTATCTGAGGCAGCCTACCGTGGCTCCATTTGCAGACCTGCCTCAGGGGAGGTGTATATATGATACACGCTAAGTTCAGGGGGGCGGCTAATGAGTGGGAGTAATATGGTGTGACACGCCATCTACTCCGTCTCCTCTCTTCCTCTCTCAGCTCTCTTACTCTGTTCTTCTCACACTTTCTCTCTCTCTCTCTCTCTCTCTCTCTCTCTCTCTCTCTCTCTCTCTCTCTCTCTCTCTCTCTCTCCCTCTCTCTCTCTACGGCTCTGTCTCTCCCCCTCTCCTTTCTCCTCTCCCTATTTTGGCCGTCGCGTAGAGAGATGGTCCCTGGGGGGTCGTTCGGGGGGCGCAGGAGGTGTCTGGGGGGGGGTGGGCTGGGGGGTTATCCTCCTTTTGGTTAGCAGCTGAGACTGCTAGTCTCCATCATCACCAACCCTAACCCTCCACCTGATAGGCTGTGAAATTACACACTAATGGGATTTCACTACAAGCACATTAACAGTTGGACAGGGTCGCACATGTGAACCGTGTGTCTGTGTGTGCATCTGTGTCTGTGTGTTTATGTGTGTCTGTTTGAGTGTGTGTCTGTGTGTGCGTGTCTGTGTGTGTGTGCATGTCTGTGTGTGTCTGCCAAGGTATATTACCTTGCTAGTCTTTGTGATGGAGCCTGCCAAGCCGGAGGATACAGTTGTCCACTCGAGCTGACATGTTCGTCAACTTCCTGTTTGGTTTTGTCTGACAGAGATGTCCCTGTCACAGAAACTTCCCATCACAGACAGACAGGAGAACATGCTGATTTGTTGCTGTTGTGTCACCACCAAGCTGAGGACGAGCTCTGATTTCATCCTTTCAGTTGATTGGATGGGTGGAGTTGGGACTCCTCTCTGCAGCGAAATGATCCGGTTGGAGCTGGGGAGGAAATGAATGGAAATGTAGGCATGCGGTTTACAGGAAGGAGTACTGAGACCAGACATGTGGGTAATGTAGTTTGAGGTTGGGACACCCCTTCCCTCTCTGTTCCTGTTAGTGACGTGGGGGGGGGGGGGATACTGGCTCTGTTCACCCTGCTCCAGATGGACCCAAATCTAGGCCAGCCTCCGAATGCATGCCTGAGCTCATCTCTATCTGCATCTCTCCATCCCTCTCTCTCTCTCTATATCTCTACCTCTCTCTCTACCTCTCTCCTGCGTGCCAGTTCTGTGTGGACTTATACTCTGAATGGTCTGGCATCTGAATATTTCATGGGTAGCCCAGGTTTTCTTGAAGACGGAAAGTGGAGGTTGCTGGTTGGCTGGTGGGAAGCAGGGATTACAAATGTGGCCATCAGTAATCCTCGTGTGGTGGAATGAATAACTCCACATAATTCAGGCGATTAACTGCTGCCTGTGGTACTGTCCACCGTCTAGCTGATGAACTCCATACAATTTAACCGTCAATGGAAATGGGTTTATCATGTAGCACATTATGCAGAGTTCAGTGTGTGCAGTTATAACGCGGAGGAGACAACTCATTGTGCTAGCGCTGTGGTAATGATGGATGACATGGTGAGTTGACGTTTCCTCATAGGAGGATATTGAGTCACGTGATCACTTGTGTTCTTTACGGAGATTGAGCTACCTGAAAGGTTTGTGTGACTGAAGGAGATACTAAGTGCTGTACCTGTGGTCCAAGCCCTTCCTGCAGACTGTTCCAACCATGTCTGCACACGGCAGGCTAGCAGTGTGTACACAAACTACCCTGTGGATCAACACGTATCTTTTCCAAAAGAAAACACGCCTACTTCTAGAATAGAGGAAGGCAAAACTGAATTTTCTGTAAATGAAGAAATGTCCCCCTTTCAGGTGAGTCAAACTTTGGTCACAGGCTTACTTTAAGATGTCTGTGTCATCTCTGCCCAGACTAGCTTGTCTTCTTTGTGAGCCGAAACACTGGGGTCTGTGATCAAGCTCACTGTGTTCCACGGAGAGAGAGAGAGAGAGAGAGAGAGAGAGAGAGAGAGAGGGGGGGGGGGTGTCTGACTAGCATTGATGTTGGGAGCGTTCCCTCACTGCCTTTGATGATGCGTCTCTGCCAAGATGGTCGCCTCAGGGAACGCTCGTTCTCATGTGCTCAGCTGGTACGTCCCCAAAAACCAGGAAGGGAGAAACGGTTCTCTCTTCGCGAGAGGGGGAACTGAAGCTGAAATTGAACTGATTGGGGGGTTTTAACAAATGCACGCAAAAGACAGTCCAATTCTGTGAACTTGCTTGATGTAAGGATACTTTACAAGAGACTCCGATTATTGGGAAGTATACGGATGTACCTACAGTCTCTCTCAATGACCTTGTTTTAGAGTATAAGGATGGGCACCTGGACACCAGGAAACTGTCAGCTGTGTTGACACATATACTGCACTCCTACTGCTTACTGAACCCCCCCTAGACACACACACACATACACACCACACACACACACAGTTGAGGCCAGATTAGGGACCAACTGTCTGTCCGTTTGAGGAACTTTCAGTATATTTTCCAGTTAGGTCAGCACCAGTACTCTCCTCTGCATGCACACAGTCCAAGACAGGCTGGGAAGAAACGCAGGCAAACAGAAACACTCAGAGGCAAACAGAAACACCCAGAGCCAGAGACATCTCTCAAGACGCATTCGCTCGCCGCTCCCTCCTGGACCCGTGCTGTTGCCATGGCATCGGCAGTGCCTTTACAGAATCCTTCATGAAGCTCTGCAGCTCCACATTCTCCTTCAGACACACAGGCTGGTCTGAGATCAGCTGCCTGAGGCACACAGAGCGACAGACACGACTGGGTGAATCTCCAGACAGGCACCCAGGCTATCATACCCAGTCTGACATCAGAATGTATACCATAAACACACCGTAACACAGACTAGCCTTACACTATACAGAATCATGACAGATGTATGACGGAACATACTGGAGGAATGTCAGACATGTGAAGTGCAAGTGTGTTGGACTCCCGAAGCCAGGTTGTTTAGTGTGATCTACAGTGAACGCAGTGTGGCTAGTCGTGGGTGTCAGTCCAATTTATGAATGAACTGTGGTGCAGCGAGTGTCTCTCTGAGGTGTGGAGGCCCGCCCCCTCTAGGCGGCGCCTGATTGGCTGGCAGGAGCATCTGTCAGCAGGACTCGAAGGGCTTTATGGGAGTGAGAGTGTGCTTGACTGGCCGTCACATCACATCACACGTTGGTCCTGCTGCATGACAGCGTGTTCATAATTCACGTTCTGATTCACAACCCATGAAATTAGAGCACTCCTGGAATCGAATTAGCAGCTTAGTGCCTTCAAGGACAGCCCAAAAAGGAAGACATTTCTGTATGATATCGAATGCCAGGTGGAGAATGTGTCAAACACCAAATCTATTACGCAGACAGACAGACAGAGCTTGTACCAGAGCACTCATGTTGGTTCGATCGATACCAGAAAACACTTTGAGGATGGCTGTTGCATGGATGCATCCGACCCGAGCAACGAGACTGTCGTCGTGTGAGTGACAGAACGAACAAGACAACATACCATAACAGCAGACCTGACTCTGAGAAAGAGCCCTTGTTCTCATTGATCAGTCATTTAGACATATCGACCGATCGAGGCTTCCTGGAATCAATCCACCCTCCCACATCAGTCCTATCAGACTCAACTCACAGCAGCTATAGTTGCACTCGCAGAATACAGTCGGACTCGGTGTCTGCTCGTGATGGAGAAGATTCGACATGTCCTCAAAGTCAACTCCAGGTCAGACCAGTAACACTGTTTTCACTCTTCTTCCGGCCCTCAGATCTGTCCAAGAACCGTCTGACGGAGATCCCTCCCGAGGTGTGTCTGTTTTCCCCCCTCGAGTCCCTCAACCTCTACCACAACTGCATCAAATGCATCCCAGAAGCCATCATCAACCTGCAGATGCTGACGTACCTCAACATCAGGTCAGTGAGGGGTCACGTGATCCCTGTCGCAGGCCCTACAGGAGGCCTGAATCCCCAGACCAGGGGTCAGGTCCAGATTTACTGCCGTTTCATGAGTCATTACAGTGTTCCTCTTTCAGTGAATTCACAAACATGAACTGGCAGAAGCATTTCCTCTTTCACTTACCAAAACAGGCCTTGAAACAAGCCAACATGCACAGACACAGACAAAACACTGTCACATAAACAAGTCTTGCCACATTGATACCGTATGCATATCAAATAGAGCTGGTCTTCTCTTACACGTGGTCAAGAGTTCTGTGTAGATCCTGGTTCACTGAATCATTGATATTCCACCCACACTGTGTACCTGAACACAGAGACTGACCTTCGAGGCATGGCAGTGTCCTGTCATACTAATGTTGGTTGGCCTTACCTGTATTTTGTCTTTCTACAGCCGGAACCTTCTCTCCACATTGCCAAAATACCTGTTCAACCTCCCCCTCAAAGTGCTGGTTGTGAGCAACAACAAGCTTGTGTCAATCCCAGAGGAGATTGGAAAGGCCAAAGAGCTGATGGAACTGGTAAGCATGTGTCTGTGTGTTTGTCTGTCTGTCTCTATTTGTGGGTGTGTGAATGGGTCTGTCTGTCTGTCTGTCTGTCTGTCTGTCTGTCTGTTTGTCTGTCTGTCTGTCTGTCTGTGGATGTGTGCATGGGTCTGTTTGTCTGGGTCTGTGGGTGTGTGAATGCATGTCTGGACCTGTGTGTGTTTGTCTATGTAAGACTATGCTATGTCTCTCCCTGTAGGACGTCAGCTGTAATGAGATCCAGGTGCTGCCCCCTCAGGTGGGGAGGCTTCATGCCTTAAGGGAACTCAACATCAGGAGGAACTGCCTTCAGATGCTGCCTGAGGGTCAGACTCCACCTGGTTCCTGGGCCCCACCTGTCACATGATTCTACCTGGTTCTCCATGACCTTGTTCATGAGAATGTCTCCCTCCAGTAAATCCTCTGTGGAGACAAAGTAAGCTATGGGTATTTTACCATCTCCATCTTTCTCTATCCAGAGCTGGCTGACCTGCCCCTCATCAGACTGGACTTCTCCTGCAACAAGATCACAGAGATCCCTCCAGTCTACAGGAAACTCAGGCAGCTGCTGCACATAGTCTTGGACAACAACCCTATGCAGTCTCCACCTGCACAGGTGTGTGTGTGTGTGTGTCTGTCTGTCTGTGTGAGGATGACTATTAAATACAGAAATGCTCAACATGTCTCCCTAGCTGAGACTTTGTGATAATTATGTTATGGCGCCATCTAGTGGTGACTTGTGTTCCCTTTGGATGTGTATTCATGTATTTAATTATTCTTTCATTTATTTACTATAATGTCTTAATACACACAGAGACATATTTATTTGACAATTTACAATTATTTGTATATTTTAGATCTGCCTTAAAGGAAAGGTGCACATATTCAAGTACCTGAACATCCAGGCGTGCAGGATGGATAAGAAACCTGACTCCCTGGACCTCCCCTCCCTGGGAGGCAAACGGGGATGCCTCCCCCAGCCACTCACAGACAGGTACACGCCCCCCTCTCAGTGCATCGCAGCCAATCACATCAACAGGATCCTGCATATGTACCGCCCACCGTCACGCTTGGTTTTCTCAATGCAGCATGGAGGACTTCTACCCCAGCAAGAACCACGGCCCTGACTCTGGTATAGGCAGTGACAACGGGGACAAGAGGCTTTCTACGACAGAGGTCAGAGGTCACTTTCTCTCTCCCGACTCGTCAGAGCTCATCGCTCGGCTGTAGCGTCCTAACGTCTATGCGTGAAAACAGAACCTCAAGACTTCCCCCTGGAGAACCTAACAGCTCCCCCTCAGCTCCTCCCCTTCCTCATCCCCGCCCTCATCCTCTCTTCCTCTCTTCAGCCCTCGGACGACGACACTATCAGCCTGCACTCTCAGCTGTCGGAGACGGCCCGCGCCGACGCCCTGTCACTCCTCTCCAAGATGGACTCCTGCAAAGGTATTTCATGTCAAGACAGCAGCCCGGCTGTTCTTATCTGTTCCAGATAAGAACAGTTTATAGAGCATGATAGTAAACATAGTGTTGTTCCCTTAGATCAAGACCCCTATGACTTCATAGAGCCCAACCCAGATGAGGATGCTGGTCTGTCAGAGGGCGACATGCAGCAGAGCAGCCCTTATGTCACCTGCATAAAGGTCCACTACATCCCATTACTGCACCAGAACACCAGTACGAGTTCACTGCCTCTATGTTCCGTGGCTATACATTTTCCATGTGTTTCAGGAATTGGAGAAAGTCCTTAATAAGTCACACCAAAGCAAAGATAAGGAGAGCTGGAAGGAGGAGTCTGGGTAAGACATGTTAGACGACAGACACTGCTTTGTAAACATCATAATCTTTCTTGTCATCATTTTTGTTCTGAGAGTGAAAAAAACACAATGATATCAGATTTTCTGGATCTGATATCTGATATCTAACCACAGAGGGAACAGACAGATCAGTGGCTGAGATAGGACATGGTATTATTCCAGATTATGTCTGACGCTAGCTCAGACATTAGATAGACGCAACATGAAGTCATGAAAAAAAATTGAGTGTGAAACTGTGGACCAGACGTTAGCAGGTGTTTTCTCATTGTGTTGATTTCCTGTCTTTCTCGGGCTCCCAGCTCCGATAAGGAACAGTTGGCCGAGGAGGAGGAGGATGAGCTGAAGGAGGTGCTGGACTTGAGGAAGATCGCTGTGCAGCTTCTCCAGCAGGAGCAACACAACAGGTGGGAGACTGTCCACAGACACAACCACAGACACAACCACAGACACACAAACACACCCAGCTGCTCCGCCCTTCCTCATTTCATATCTTCACATGGTTGCATATCTCCCCTGCCCTCATATCTCCATGTCCTCATCGTGGCTCCGCTCAGCATCCACCCATCTCCTCCGCCTCCTTCCTTTCTGATATCAGAGGACAAGGAGGGATGGGGTGGATGTGTCTTCCTGCTCAGAAACACTCAGAAAGCGTGACAGGGTAATGGAATAATAGGTATTCTCTGACAGTTCCTGGAAACAGGGGTTCTCTTGAACAGAACTGGCAGAAATGTATGATCATTCTGTGATGTCGTCCCTAAACAAAAGCACTGGCTCATGCACCCGAATTGCTTCCCGCCCTCCTATATCATGTTATCTCTTTATCCTCCCTGCGCTAACCTCTCACCTGCTGTTCCTGTTCTCTGTTCCTGCTTCCTTCCTGCTCCTGCTCCCTTCCTGCCTCATCCATCTCCTGCCCCCCCCCTCCCCCCCCCCCCCCCCCCCCCCCCCCCGCCTCCTCCCTGGACCTGACTGGTGACGTGATGACTGACTGGTAGACGGCGCTCCTTAATATGTAGAGCAGAGAGTCTTATTCACCGGAGAAGGGTAACTGGACGAGCACACAGGTAGAGCGAGAGAGCGCCTGTGTGTCCGTGTGACTGTGAGAGAAGCAGAGTGCGTGTTGAAGAGAGAGGGTTCCAGTTTTTGTCGCCGGTTCAAGTCAGTTGTTCCCCTCCCCCATACACCGAGGCGGCATGTTTACTTTGTGTATTTGTTTTTGTGTGTGTGTGTGTGTGTGAGTGTCTAGCACGTGTTTAGAACGTGAACAAGTGTTGTGTCTCCGTAGAGAGCAGAGTGCCGGTGGAGGTGTTTAGTTGTTCTGCCGGGCCGTGTGACCGAGCCTGCATGTGACCTCCTGTTCCTCCACAGGTTCCTCAGCCACTCAGGAAGCTCCAGCAGCAAACAGAGATCTCAATCCCAGGCCACGCGCAGGTAAGCATTCAGCCTCGCTGCCGCACGCTCAAACCCTGGGTACACATCCGCAGGGCAACCTGCTACGTCACTTCATGGATGTTACGGGGTCACATTCCACCTCCCCTCTAGAACTTCTGGAAGAATGTTCCAGAAGTTGCGCTTCAGAAGGGTTTGCTGTCCACTAGTGCGCCATCATAGGTTCCTGGCCACAGTCTGAACACAGTTAGCTGCTTTAAACCGCTCCAGAGTTTCAGATTCTGGATTCTGACAGTTGATGACTTGTCTGTAGGTGTTGATATTTGGTGTATTTTCCAGTGCTTCTCTGGATGAAGGCAGCAGTGGAGCATCAGTACTTGGTGGACAGGTTAGTGTTCCACTAGTCCGAACATGTCATGTTTCTTCACTTGCTATTTTGGTATGAGTCATCACTTTCATTTTTTTGTTTCATCAGCAGCCGTGCATTCATCCATATCATGTTTCAGTTTTCATTGTTTTCTCTCTCCATGTTCATCGGAAAGGATCCCGACTTTACAGACGACGACACACCTTTCTCTGAGGTCATCCATTTCATCCGTACATTGGTCCTTCTCACGCATATCATTTAAGTTCTTGAATGAGATCATATTTATTTGTTTGGTATTTTCAAATGAAAAGGACACATTTGTTCCGAATATCGCTATGTGAGGCACATCAGCATGAAAGTGAGCCATAATCTTCTTCCCGATAAAGTTGTGGCTTAACAGTAAATGAACCGGGGACGTTTGTTTAGCTGATGTCATCTAGCCTCAAGGCATGTTCCAGCATGTTGACCTTCATCCGGATGTGTCTCTGCAGCCGTCATCATCCTGCTCTTTCGATGGCAGCATCAAATCTGAGTCAGACACAGAGGCCAAGTGGCCAGAGCTACCTCCCGTCCTCAACCAGAACGAGGAGCGTAGGAGGAACAAATACCTTAGAAAAGATTATCTCAAGGTACGAGCCCATTCACGCTCTTCTTCGTCTGAATCCCTACATAAATGTTGGTTTACGCTCTTGTTCCATTTTTTTTTTTTTTTTTTTTTGTCATTTAGCAGACGCTCTTATCCAGAGCGACTTACAGTAAGTACAGGGACATTCCCCCCGAGGCAAGTAGGGTGAAGTGCCTTGCCCAAGGACACAACGTCATTTGACACTGCCGGGAATCGAACTGGCAACCTTCAGATTACTAGCCCGACTCCCTCACCGCTCAGCCACCTGACTCCATTTAATAGATAATTGTGGTACACGTTAGTGTACCATTATAGTTAAATACCATGCTGGCTCTTCACAGACACTAAACCTTTGTTCCATTCTTGATGGTGTACAGCAAATCCTGAACAGCAAATGTAACATTTTAAGGAACAGGAAACAGTAGATTTTTTATTGTCATTACTTCAGAACAGTTGAGTTTTAATGGTGTGGTTGAAAGGACTTAAATCCATAACATTAACTGTTGTTAATATTTAGTTGTGACACATTTACATTTCCTACTGCATAAACAGTGACTCATGATCCAATTTTGGTTTCTGATCTTGAAAGACAAAGACACATTATCATTCAACTATGAAATAACTAATTTCATGTCATGACTCATCAAATCTGGGACTCCCATAACAGCCAACAGTTGAACAACTTCAACTGCACCACGGTCATTTGCACCAGGACCTCAACATTTCACAATTTCACCTATCACTGGACATTGTGTGAATGTTCTACTGAGGATTTCTTTTATGAATTTAACACATTTACATTTAGTCATTTAGCAGACGCTCTTATCCAGAGCGACTTACAGTAAGTACAGGGACATTCCCCCCAAGGCAAGTAGGGTGAAGTGCCTTGCCCAAGTACACAACATCATTTGGCACGGCGGGGAATCAAACTTACTAGCCCGATTCCCTAACCGCTCAGCCACCTGACTCCCATTAGTGTTGAATTCTGAATTAAGTGCTAAGGTTTTGCATCAGGTCAAGTGTAATTTTAAGAAAAGCGTTGACCTCTGTGTGCTATGAACACCAGAAATGTATCATTCTTGGATTTGCTGTGGACACTAAGACTACTGCAATATTGTTCTGGCCAATGACTCACACAAATTCTACAGAAGTTTCTGTCCAGCACTCTTCAATGAAACTGAAGCAAGTTGACATTTGTGGTTGCCAAAGTTGCCATAGATATAGAGATTTGGGAGATTTATGGAGATGAAACTGCTTGAGTTGCCATATGCCTTTAGTTTGGGACTCCATTCTGTTGACCCCGATGGGATATTTTCTCAGGACTGATCCCTATCAATTGTTCTGTATATTTGACTCCCTAAAAGGAAAATAAATATGTATATGTCCAAGGTAACGTAAACACTGAATTGTATTTTTCTCTTGCCCAGTACAAGTGCCAGAGTGCCCGGAGGAATTCAAGTGGTAATGAAGAGTGTGAGGTAACAATAACAGTTTCAACAATAACAATATGTGAACTAGGCTGTACCATACAATACTGTGAATGTTTTTGAACATGCTGCTACAATCCTGTTTTATTTTCAGGAGGGAATGCGCAGCTCTGAATTCAGCACAACCCTTACCGTATTTGGTTTAAAGCCAAGATCAGGTGAGTTATTCCGAAATGTCCAATGTTGTGTGCAATATTATTGCCTTAGACTTTTACCCAGAAATTCTGTGGAAAACATGGTCCCTGCTCAAGTTGCAGTTAGGTTTTTTTTTGTTTTGTATTGCTGCATAAGGGAGGTGGGAGGGCTTGCAGTGTCCTGGCCTCTGGCAGTTTGGGATGATAATATGATTTGTGAGAATGGTATGATATCCTGTTATCCATTTTAGAGAACATTTTCAGCATTTGACCTAAGAGACCCATTACTTCTTTAAAAAAGGGTAAAAACTTTTCTTCCACCCAATCTTGCAAGCAAATAATAGGAACTATAAATTGACTTACAGCTGGTACGTGAGGTAAATTGATGACAACTTTAACTTGTGTTGTTTTTTTTATTGTTTGTTTTATTTTTACAAACCATGTTTTACGTGAAATCAGACACAAACACAAATTAATTACTGTTTCTCTTTTTTTCACATTACCATTCTAGAGATGTATGGTCCAGTGACTAAATCAATAAGAATGCTGATTTAACCTCGAATGGAAAGTGGTGGAGTAGAGAGTTCCTTGGGATTTAGATGTCAACAAATAGTTTCAAAAGCCAGAGCAGGTTACTTAAGTGCTGTCTTAATAAAACTATTAGGATGTTAACATGCAAATATGAGGCTGTTTATCCTGTGTAGAAGACAGTACTGAGGTACTCTTTTCAGGGAGTACAGGATGTCCATTGTTAGTATTCTATGGCTGTGATTCGTAGGAGTTCTGTGGAAGCCGTAAACCAGAGAGCAGAGAGTTCATGTTTTTTTCACACTTGACCTCTCCCTGGCTGTTCCTGAAAAAGATAGGCTCTGTACAGACACGTCCCTAGCAGACCGAGCCGTGTGTCTCTGTGTGGGTCCTCTGTGTTGTGTCATGTCTGCTGGTGATTCCGGCCTGTTCTGTCTCTGCCCCACAGCGTTCAGCAGGAGCAGCCGCCAGGAGTTCTCCTCCACAGACCCCAGTTTCACCATGCGGAGGAAGATGGAGCACCTGAGAGAGGAGATGGAGCAAATTGGCATCTTACGGCAGGTCGGAAGGCTCAAAAAACATGGGACAAACCAAACACAAACACACAAGCATAAAAGGACACTCAGTGACAAGACACTGTAGGCCCACTAGCAGACAGACTCGGTACGTTACCATACGGATATAAGGGAAAACACTGCAGGCAGACTTCACAGCAGCTTTAAGGGCCTTTTATACTTTCACATGAGCAGTTAAAAACAGAGACAAATAGTTCTTAGAGCACCAAAGGGAAAACAACAGGGCGCATCAAGACATGTTAAGCTCAAAAGAGATCAATGTAAATATGTTTCCCGTCATATCATTCTCGCTTGAACGTGTTTAGCCATGTAGCCTTCTTAAATATATGTGGGGCTCATAAATGAGATTTGACATGAGCTAAATCCATCAACAAGGCTTAAGTAGTACAAATGTGTTTGACGTCATGGCTGCTCAAAGTGAATGAGCAAGGCAGGCTGTTGGGACTGTCAGATGAGCACTTGGCTGTTTAGCTTGGCCAGCATTTTGATAGTTTTTTTGGCAATTCAGAGCCATCGAATGTTGAGGCTGACGATTGCGAAAAAAACGCATACGAAAATGTCTCACTCAGTGTGCAAGGACACACCTCTCTCAGACAGGGTTAGGGTTAGGGTTAGGGTTACACTGTAGTCATGTGTCATCTGTGAAGTGGATTTTCCAGGGATTCACAGCGATGTGCACTGAGGCATGCCTAACGTGAGGGTGTGGTCCTGTTTAGAACCTTGAGTCCAGACTGAAGGTTCTGCTGCCTGACGATGTTGGGGCGGCCCTGATGGACGGCGTTGTTCTGTGCCATCTAGCCAATCACATACGTCCCAGATCTGTAGCCAGCATCCATGTGCCCTCACCTGCAGTGGTAAGCCTTCCCTCTTCAGTAGTGGCAACACATGATAAGTCAATCACTCAATCAATCGCCCAATCACGGTCTGTAGGGCATTTAACCTGTGTTCTACACATTTTGCCTATGGTGGCAGTTTGATGAAAATTCTCTCGAAGCAATTAAATCCAAACATGCCTCTGCAGAGGACTTCACTTCCACAGTAAATCATGTGTCCTATTTCTCAGCCAAAGCTCAGCATGGCAAAGTGTCGTAGGAATGTGGAGAACTTTCTTGATGCCTGCAAGAAGCTGGGCGTTCCGCAGGTAGACACACTGTTATCCACAACATTTTTCACCCACGTGACAACAATTTTGAGCCTGAGTGAACGTCAGGGGCTTCAAGACAAAACATTGATCATGCGTGTGCTTGTGTGTTTGTGTCTGTCGGCGTCATCCGTCAGGACAAGCTGTGTCTGCCCCACCACATCCTGGAGGAGCGTGGCCTTGTGAAGGTAGGAATGACTGTTCAGGCCCTGCTGGAGCTGCCTGCTTCCAAGCCCACCCAGCTGTCTGCTGTTTAGCACCAGGCTGGGCCCTGCCTCCACCCCCCAGCCCTCAGCTGGGCCCTGCCTCCACTCCCCAGCCCTCAGCTGGGCCCTGCCTCCACCCCCCAGCCCTCAGCTGGGCCCTGCCTCCACTCCCCAGCCCTCAGCTGGGCCCTGCCTCCACCCCCCAGCCCTCCACCCCCCCTCACATGAGAGACCTCACCACTGGGGACCAGGGAACCCAAACGGGTGAGGGCCCCCAAGGGACAGGAGCCCGCTACCAGCTGACGGAGCCACGAGAGGGGAGGCCCTCACTCTCTTATATGATGTCAGCTGGCTCCTGCCTCTCCTCCATCAGATTCTTAGCTTGTGTCCCATTGGGGGTCCATACTGTATGTGTGTAGAGAATATGTGTGACTCTGTATGACCAGTGTGACCTGCACAAGGCACAATGACCTTGTGAGAGGTGATGAACCGAGTTGGGTCAAAGGTCAGACGACAGGGGGAACCTAGAGGAAGAGGAAGACCAGTTGCCATGGCTATTTCCCAGAGACTGTTGAGACTGGAGTAGCCAAATCTGACCTGACAAGACTCCCAACCCCTCTGTGTTTCAGACCGCCATAGTGAAGTTTTAAAGGCATGTATGCACTCACTTTTTCACTTAGAGAAGTGAACTGCATGCTGGTTCACCAGCCACAACACAGATCAAGTGGCCTTTGCACTTGTAGCTTGATTTTGCTTTTGACACAAGTAGCATTCTACAGATATTTGTGATCATGATGATAAGACTGTTCTGTTCTGCATTTCAGCTGGTATTCTGTCGCAGAGCAGGAAGTTGGCTTAACGTTATTTCTCTTCTGGCCTGGGAAAACCCAGCCAGAGCCAAAACTAACACCACCTAGACAGTCTGTTTGGGGGTTAGAAGAAAAGGCTTGCTTGGAAAAACATAGTATCTATGATCAGAATGGCTGTATTGGAGCAGGTGCTTAGCCACCTCGCCTGCTGTGTTACATTGTCTTCTGCTGACTACTGCTGTTGGAATGAGCTGTTCCTCCTAAACTCAGTAGTCACAGGAAACAGCAGACTGTAAACATAAGACTACTGTGACTCCCAGCAGCTTTGATGCAACCTTCTGTGCTTGTTTTAATACAAGTTTAAAGCACAAGTTGATCAGTCAGGATATTATTATGTACAATGTACTTACTGATGTGATTTTATCTGTTGGACAATTTGGTGCAACTTAAGAATGTTTTGTACATTTTCACTGGTTCCTTTTATTTGAGTTGGATTCACAGCAAAAACAGTGTGCTTAATGCAAATAGATACACACAGACAACTCTCTACTAAGAAACTGTATATCAGGGAAATTATTTATGTATTTATTTTTTGGTTGTATTTTTGTGCTTTTGTATAATTTTTGTGTGTGTTTCAACCCTGATAACAAATTAAATAATGTTCTGAGGGTTTTTTAGCTCTGATTTGTTTGCTGTGATGTTTGTTACCAGATTTTGAAGGCTCTGTGTAGTTGTTTTGTTTTCGATGACAAAAAAAGTACATCTATGGCCATTGAATTCTCCAAATGAGCCATAAAACATCTACATTTCATCAAGCTGGATGATTCCCAGTTGTGATAAACAATGTAGTACCCCCATTCACTTCATTTGCTCACATTTCATTACGTCCAATTTTTGGCTGCCTTCCCAGAGCAGAATGCCTTACAGTACACCTACCAGCCCGTTCATGCTAGAACTGGCCTATCCAATTAAGACCTGTTTCTCTGGAAACACCCTGCTCACATCTACTTTCTTTTGATGGACGTGGAAGTCATTGTTAATCTGGGTGTAATGTACCAAGTTACAAGTTACAAACCAATCAAAGCAGCATGAAATCAAGGCTGGAACAAACAACAATTGATTTGTCCATGTGATTGTCTCCAAATATCCCTCATTTTATTCAACATGTGATATTAGTTTCCGGTGACAATGAGATGTGGTTCTTTTGAGCATTTGTCCTTGCAGGTCATTCTTCAGAGGGCCATTCCTTGCATTACCCATGTCCAACACAGTGCATCAAGTTTGGCTAAAAGATTGTCGACACATGATACCATTAAGAACATTCTGATGTATTCTGTACATAAGAATTTTTGTATTTCAAAAGAAATTAAATGCATGCAATGATTCTGAAAGACCAAACCTTATGTCTGTAAATATATCCACTGTAAAAAGTTTGGGGTGTTTCTTAAAAAAGAAAAGAAAGACAAAAGAAACAAACTAATTAAACTTTGTTTCAAGGCCAAAATACAAAATAAAACGGAATTGTTTATAGCTTTGAGTACATCCTTTATTTAACTATTTACAGTACATCTCACATCTGCCACAGTACACACCTGTAAATAGATGTCAAATGCCTTCATGTGGCTGCTTAACTGTAACTCTTTGTAGATCCAACCTCTTGTTAAATAAGCTACACAAAAGCACTGCCTCCTCAGCCGTCTGGGACAAACAGCTCCTGCTGCTCCAACTCTGCAGAGCACAGCTGCACACTAGCTGCTACCACTCAGTAAGTACTGCCTCCTCCCGCTCCTCTTAGACCTTTTTCATCTCTTTTTTTTTCAGATGTATAGACTGATTTTAAATTCCAAATTTGATGAATACCCTGTAATGTAGAATGTATTTTACATAAAAGTAATTTTTTTCACTCCACAAAATCTAAATATGCTCACAAAAATGCAATAAAATAGGATTTTCTAATATCTAGCAATAGTTTATGAAGATGGAATAGAATCAGAAGAAGAACCAGAAAGGGGTTTTAATCGCCAGGAAAGTTTGCACAGACAAGGAGTTTACTTTGGCATACATTCAACAAATTGGGAGTCATAAATCTTGAATAGTGGTGTACAAGTCTAACTATACTAACGGTACAAAGTCTAACTATGTAATACTAAGGGGCTGTAAGAATTTCGAATAAAATAAAAATATACAAAGTTAAGTAGCTATATACAGTATAAAATAAAAATATAAAAGTACAAAAATACAAATAGGCTAACTTAGTGGAACAACTATGGTAACTTAGTGCAAATAGGGTAACTTACTGCAATAGTTTGTATGATTTGGCCATGTCAGTATCAGCTTGGTTGCTTAGGTTGTCAAGGGAGACTAGATTAGCTATTGTTTTAAAATGATATTCTTTCCGTCTTTCAGGAGTTTAGCAGAATGTTGCTGAGCAGAAAAACCTTACTGGGCCATGAAGTTGTATTTATGCTAATTCTACACTGGAGTCAGTTTATCCAGATAAATGGATTGACAGGTTAGTTGGTCTGACTAATTTCTCTGCTGACTATTTCGGAAGCCTGCATACAGGAAGATGAGAAACTGTGCTTATTCTTAATTTTCTTCAAACAACAGAGAAAGAAAAGGTTCCTTTTTCTTCTCTACTGTAGAGTGAACTTACAGAGAAATGTGCACAAGACGGTGCTGACTAATGGATAAAGAAAACAGAAGTGCTCAAAATATTACAAAACTAAACTTAAACTCAAATAAATTGAACAAACAATCAATGTATTTCATGTAGAATCACTTAAATTCCATCTCGGTGATGTGCGAACTGATCAACCACAAGTTAATTTAATTGAAAGTATGTTTATTGTAACTGAAACACATTTCAGTTGCTCCGCCTGAGGAGGTTGAGATACATGACCCTGGCCGTCTGGGACAACTGCTGATAAGCTGGAGCCCCCCAGCTAGCCTGCTCAACAGGACCGACTGCTCCCTGCGGTATCAGCTGGACTATCTCAACACATACAAAGGCAGGTGGACGGTAGGCACATAGACTCTTCAGTGACTCATCGTCTGTGATCGCTCATGTCTGAGTGCGTGTGAGGAAGGGGAAGCCTGAGGACAGGGTATTGCGTGTGTGTGTTGATCCTGTAGGCGATCAGGACGGCGAGGAGGAGCTACAGAGCCCAGTTTGACCTGGAGAAAGCGGTCAAGGTCAGACTGTACACACTGTTGAAAGGAGCCTCCACTAACTACTCAGAGATCCAGAGCAATTTCACAGAGCTGACCCTGCAGCCCTCCAACACAGGTAGGTTCAAATGACATCACAGAGAGGGACAACCATCATCCAAGTAGCTTCCACTCGCAACAATATCCCACCAATCATATGTTTTTATTCATTGATTTGTTTGTCATTTGTTTGTTTATTCTGTTCATCTTTTTGCAATCCCCAACAGGTGTCATTGGCTCCCGGGTCCAGGGATTTGCCTGTGTGTTCCATCAGCAGGAATACATGGAGTGTACCTGGCTCAATGGCCCTGAGATTCTGGCCAGGGCCCAGTACAAGCTCTACTTCTGGTAGGCAGATTCTCAGCAGTTAATCTGTCATCCCATTACAGTGTAATAACAAAGTTTCTGTCAGTAATGTATGAACTCATGCTTGCTTCCAGAGGAATGTGTGCTCTGGCAAGGTTTATTGATAGTTCTTACCACGACAGGGTTTAAATGTTGTGTATTTTGTTTCTCCAAACCACTAGGCATAGTGACATGGAACATTCTGAGGAGTGCCCAAGCTACATTGTTCAAAACCGGGCCCGGACAGGCTGCAATTTATCCCATGATTTCCTTGAAGAGTTCACTGATTTCAATATCTGTGTGAACAGCTCCTCTCCAGGCGTGGTCGTGAGACCAGCCTTCTTCTCCCTGCAAGTCCAGAATCAGGGTATTAAGATGATATACCTTCACACAACGTTTGTGCCGCCATGTTGAGGATGGCTGTAGTATCTCTGTCATATCAAAACATTCCGATGTCTCCTCCTTCCTATAGAATACAACATCTCCTCTCAACGTCCCCTGGCGACAGAATGTAAATAGCGCTATCGTTTATCATGCACCTGCATGTCTGTTGTGTATCTTTAGTGAAGCCTGCAGCTGTGGAGGTGGTTGATCTCCGGGCAGATCCTGACGGGAAAGTTAAGCTGCACTGGGATCCCCCCCGTGGGGGAGTCCTTGAAGGCTGCTTGGAGTGGGAGGTGGAGATCAGTGAGGAAATTAAAGACAGACAATTATTGCTGGTAGGCTTCACCACGTGTAGTCATCCCTCACAAAAATTGTGTTCACATTTCAACAGCAATGTAAAGAGTTGTGCTTCAGGGCCCTGGCAGGTCCCGGCACGTTGTTTAGTCTGGATTAGCTCACCCACAGCATTGACAAAGGAACCTCAAACCCATGTCCTGTTTTTGTCATGTCAGAGAACGAGTGTAACCAGAGACACAACCTTCACATATCTCTCCAACGGGGACACTGAGAGGGAGTGCTTCCGGGTCAGGTCAAGGGTGCACCAGTTTTGTGCTGACAGAGGATTCTGGAGTGACTGGAGTCAACAGTCCTGTGATCGAGGTAACACTGTAACAGTTTTTTTCTCCATACACATATCTTCTGTTGCACCCTCCCCCCTGACTCCAAAGTGTTACTGGGTATTGAAATCAATCTCTTTCTGTCAGACCTCTGATCAGACCTCCTGATGTTTGTTGTTGGAAACATGAGAATGTTCACTAGACCTTAATTGTCCACAACTACTAAGAAGTAGGCTAAAAAAACACAAGCAAATACAACACTACAGCGTTTCAACACTCTTCGGGGCCAGATCTCTACGTCCACCCTCAGCAGAGGTGGAGTTACCCGCCCCAGGACACAGCAGGGGTGTAGCTACCCGCCCCAGGACACAGCAGGGGTGGAGCTACCCGCCACAAGACACAGCAGGGGTGGAGCTACCCGCCACAAGACACAGCAGGGGTGTAGCTACCCGCCCCAGGACACAGCAGGGGTGGAGCTACCCGCCACAAGACACAGCAGGGGTGGAGCTACCCGCCACAAGACACAGCAGGAATGGAGCTACCTGCCACAGAACACAGCAGGGGTGGAGCTACCTGCCACAAGACACAGCAGGGGTGTAGCTACCCGCCCCAGGACACAGCAGGGGTGGAGCTACCCGCCACAAGACACAGCAGGGGTGGAGCTACCCGCCACAAGACACAGCAGGAATGGAGCTACCTGCCACAGAACACAGCAGGGGTGGAGCTACCCACCACAAGACACAGCAGGGGTGGAGCTACCCAACACAAGACACAGCAGGGGTAGAGGTACCCAACACAAGACACAGCAGGGGTGGAGCTACCCACCACAGGACACAGCAGGGGTGGAGCTACCCACCACAGGACACAGCAGGGGTGGAGCTACCCACCACAGGACACAGCAGGGGTGGAGCTACCGGCCCAGGACACATCTCCCTGCATGCTAACGTTTTAGACTCAACGACCACCCAACCTCAGCACAGTGTCTTGAACCATCTGAGACTCTGTCCTGGATCTTTAACCTGACGCATCATCTCTACTGACTGGTTTCCCACCCTTGATAATCTTGACTAATCTCACTCATGTACGGTAGTCATACACCCACCCACATCCTAAAAGATGTTAACATCCATCTTCTTTTCACAAGAAGCGTGTACTTGGCCCAAAATGACGTGGACATCCTGGTCACGGTTCCTGTGTCGAGCAATACAACCTTTTTGACTTTTTCGACTCAGGAAACTTGTTGTGACTGCATGTGCTAATAGCTCTATTAAAGTTGGTGTTGGACTCATCTTGGCTATCCTCGTCTTTGTATCCATTCATCCATCATCAAACTGTTCACTGTATTAACTTGTAAACCGCCATTTGTTCCTCTGCCTACATACAGTAGGTTTTTGGTCTGAGTGAAGTTACACCTATGCATATCTAATGTATACTGACAGCATAGACTGTTGCCTCTGTGTGTTGTAGATATACAGCCAGTTGTTCCAGAGAAAGACCTGGATGTGGGGGTGGTTGGTGCCGTGGTTGGCATCACAATATTAATCCTGTCACTGTGTTTGGTGGCAGGGTGGACAGTGTAAGTATTATGCCCAGGCACGCACACACACCCGCACGCAAGAAAGGAGAAGCTAACGCTGTTGATGATCTCCAGGTGTCCATCCCAAAAGAAGAACGCCAAACTCTTCCTGTCCTCTGCATAGGACGGGACATTCTACTGAGCATCCCATCTGAAGACGAGCCGCAGTCTTAACACTGACCTCTACCACTACTACTGACTACTGTAGCATTGCAGTACTGTTATTAAGAAATTGTCTTTATATCTCTGACCTTATCAGCCTCCACCACACATCAAGGTCTCTAAGATCGTCAAACCAGCTTTTATATATACCATGCCAAGTAAAAGGATGTTCGTGCATTCTTTGTTGCTGCTCCAGTGCTATCGAATAGCCTTTCTGTTCGTCCAGTCTTCCCCTCGCCTTGATACATTTAAATCCTCCCATAAGACCTGTCTATTTTCCTTCCTGAGTCCTTTTTGAGTCTCTATAAGGCATTGTCATAGTTGTCCTGTCTGCTTGTGTGCTATGTCATGTGTATCTGTTTTTTTTTTATGTGTAGTTTGTCTCGAGTGTCGTGCTCTGTGTGTATACTTCTGCATTGTTTCTATTGTATGTATTTTTAATCTGAATATATCAGGTTGTTACCTAAAAATCATATGTATTTTTTACTTTGCTCCAGTTATACCATTTAGTAAAGGGGTCTCTATTTACTCCTTAAAGCCACTGGTCTTGCCAAGCAACGTGGAAGTGTGTATGTACTTTAAAGTGCCTCTTGAAAGTATGTGATTACAGTAGTTTTTACAATAAAACAGAAAAAGACAAAAAGATCAAGTAAATCACATTGTGCTGCATTGCATACAGTATTTTCTATGTGTTCCTTGCCTAAATAAAATGTATGTATTATTGTTTACAATGCCACAGTTCTTGCGATTACACATTCAAGTTATTGTATGCTTTTTAATGTTCATTTAATGTACGGGATTACAATTGACAAAATAAAAATACTATGTTTAAAAGTATGATTTGTGTTATATCTTTGGTACAGAAACTGTTGAAAGTTCCTATGGTATTTCTTTTTGAAAAATTCAAAAAACATATTTCTATATTTGCATCCTTAGCGACGTTACCGCCAAGCTACTGACAAATGTAGTTACGATAGTATAGCGTCGCTGCCCATCACTGGTTCAGAGCTGCCAACTCTCACGGTTTCGCCGTGTGACACACGCATTTCAACTATTTCTCACGCTCTCACGCCACACATTGTATAGTCTCACGCTGAAAAGGCAACGCCAAACAAGTAGCCAAGCTTGTAAACGTTGTTAACAGTAACGGACGAGGCGCAGGTTAACGGAGTGAAGCATAATTGAAGCGCAAACAGCCGTGTAAACTCGCCTGGGGGGGGGGGGGGGGGGGGGGAGACTTCACAGTTTCTCGTGAAGTCTCTCGGCCAAGTTTCGCGCGAGTTGGAGGCGTGTTCGGGCGAGTGTTATCATGTCGGGGGACTTTGGGAAGAGTTAAGTTCCTACGAATTGCAATAAATCCAATGTCTGGCAATGTCGGATTTTTTACAATTCGTAGGAACTTGATCGAGCGCGTTAAAGAAACAGTTACAGGGCTGCCAACTCCCCCCAACTTATTGTCTTTGCTGCCACCTCGTGCAATGGCTCCATCTTTTGAATTCACAATACATTATGACGTTCGTCTTATGACGTTAATAAATTGGTTGACTGATTCTTTTCAAAACTGTAACTGTATGGAGTGACGACAATGGGCCGAGAGAATGTAAACAAATCGACCATTGTAAATCTCCTTGAGTAGTCTTTGCTTTAGGGTAAAGGCTCTGCGTGAAGCAATGGTAAATTGGACTGATTAAACAATTACATTAATAAATCGGATTCCATTAGTATGGTATAGGCCTATATAAACAATAATGTGAACATTTTTCCATAATGTAAGCCAACTTGGAAATTGTACCGAGAATAATTTATCAAGGTATTCAAACCCAACAATACCTTTACTCTCTCCTCTTACGATTGAATAAGTTACGATGATCCATGTTGAAGCATAGGCAGCGGACATGACCCAGACCACAAGAAAGTGCAAAGAATAAACAAATATGCACAGCTGTGTCTCATCTTTAATCGCCGTTGACACATGGATGTGACAGACGGTGCCGCCAGAGAGGGAGCACCGGACATCTCGACCTTGCTTGGTTTCTTGTCCCCTCACAAACCCGTTGCAGGAGACACGGTGTCCACAAGTCAATAAAGGTGAAGTTTAAACACCACCACACACACATACACACACACACACACACATTACTATGCAGTGTCTATTTTTGTTAACTCTTTAGGGATGAGTGCCAGGGGCGACAGTTATGGGACCTTGTCCCAGTGGTTGAATTCAGATGTCTTCATCGTCTTTGTGGTGGTTCTGCTACTTCTTCTCCTGGTGCTGGCTGCTATGTGTTGGATTTTCAAACGCTTCAGGAATCAAAGGGCAATGGAAAGGTAAAAGAGGTTAATAATGTTACATTTCCCATTAGCAGTGATGTTAATTTACCTGAATGCTCTGTACAAATGACCTAGGCCTACATTGTAAAAATCTATATTTGGAACAGATTGCAAATCACGGAGATAGAGATTGTATCAGGCGACAGATCAGGAAATTGCCCCCATCCTAGATTCACCCTGAAGATCAAGACTGATAAGAACCATGCCAACCAAATGGTGCAGATGCTGCTGGGTCGTGCCCAACCCCTGGAGGGCTCGCCGTGTCCTTCCCCGCCAGTCAACCTCAGCCCCATCCCCCGCTGAGGGTGCTGAGAACGCTGCTAGTAACATCCAGGGCCCTCAGGTCGGGCCTCTACCCACAGCAACACCTCCTCCCTCGACCCTCCCCAGACCACAGCCACCTGAGCGGCTGGTCACCAACCAGACTGGGGAAGATGAAGAGGACAGTGATTCAGGGGAAGAGGATCAGTACTACTCCTCAGACCAGGACGGTTAGAACAACACCTTCCACCTGTAATAGTGACTGTTTGAGTAATTACAAATAAAAATGAAAATGGACAAAAAATATGACATTAGCTTGTTGCCAAGCTTAAATCGGTTGATGTCGATTTCTTTACTAAGTTAATGAGGCTACTGCTCATTAAGGGCAAAAATATACACAGCCTAGTCTAGCTTTTAGTTGTATTTCTTCGTACAAACAAATTGTAACAGTTTAAAAAGCCGTTAGATTGTCCTTAGGATCTTAGGAATAGAATTTCCAGATCGATGAAGTTATCTTAAACAAATTCCTCCTGCTCTGCGGCGCACAAGGTCAATGCACGTTATCAGTCGACAGGGACTGGAGAGACGCTCCTTGAATTTTAATAACATGAGAGCTCAACCAGTCCGCATATCTCTCCTTCCTGTCATGCAGTCGATGGTCTCCCCTATAACCAAAGCCATAGTCATTGCTCTTTTTCTCTTCGCCATTCTGCTCATTCTTTACGTCATCCTTTGGTACATATGCAGGGATGCCGACAATGATTACATCTGAACAACGGAAGGTCGTTTATCGAATGTCAAGAGTGCCCAAGGTAAGACAGCCAACAAGCTATCCAAGGAATGTGTCATCAGTCGGAAAGCGTGAATGTGTACTTGTTCTTATTTAATCGTTTACTCTCAAATGTAATGCGCTCTGGCGTTATACACACCACAGGCTGGCTACTTGTTGAGCAGCGGTGCTTTGCATTAGCTCAGCACTTTGGGATCCTTGGAACAAATATGAATTGATACTGTACATTCCTCCTCAGCAGATGTCTGCATGGTTGATGTTTTCCTGAGTGGTCGACGTGACCCTCTGCAGAGAGTACGAGTCACAGATTCCACTGCTGCCCCCTGTGACTGCCCTCGTGCCTGAAGGGGTTTTCAGTGGTTCTGTTCACAAAACAAACCATAACATGGAGAGACTTTACACTACACTGAGCAGACAGCGCCTGCAGCCGCAGATTGTATCGTCTCACGACAAACATCTGGGCTGCATCACACCGACAGGGTCAACGGAGTGCAGCCTTGCTAGATCACCTGTGCAAAACACAATGTTCCACTGCAGTCTTGGGAGGAACAGAGTCTCACTTGAAGGGCGTGAGAGGGAAACACAGGGACAGGCGAGGTCAGATGAGGTGAGGACAGGTGAGGACAGGACGAGAGGTGAAAACGAGAACAGTATTTCCGAGTCATTTCAGGAAATGACCTCGCTCCTGCAGCTTCTTCTTCCGTGCCTGCTGAGGAGCCAATCAGACGTCCCCAAAACACTCCGAAAGAAAAGGAAGGTGACTCTTGTGACTGACGACTGTTTTTTGATAACCTAATAAAAGCTCACAGAGAGCCTAAACTAGGTGTTTTCTGTGAAATGGAATCAGTCCTCTGATTGATAGGCTATCTCTTGGCTGGCCTGCCAGCAACCATTTAAGTGTCCTAGCAGGACAGACCCCAGACAAGTGCCAACTCATAAACCAAACACAAGGTCCAAGCATTAGGAGGACATAAAGAGAATTCTAAATGTACAATTTAAAAAAACCCGAGAGAGCAGTTGAATGTGCTTTTAAATGGCTGAGCTGGCCCTGCGTTTGAGCATTTAACCACCACTGGGTGGCATCCCAGTGTCACTTTACGTCAACATGAAACACCCTTTTAGGACCAATAAAACCCACTTACCCATGGCCACCGCAAAATGACTGCTTTGTGTACATTAAGCTAACAACGAATTTGCCACTTTTTTAATAGCAGTTTATCCAGGGAGAGACAGCCCACAGAGACTACTTGTGTAGGTCTATGGGTCGCGGCCATATTGAACAGTGACTGCGTTGGGAGAGTGACCACCTGGTGTGTGTGTGTGTGTGTGTGTGTGTCCTGGCGTGTCGCACCACTCTGCTGGATGGTTGATGGACGCTGCAAGGTCAGGCGTGCAGCTGACTACTTCCCACCACTGGCCTCCCACTTCATCTACATCCACGATAATGGAAGGAGGACAAGGACACTCTGCACCAACCAGCCTCGTGTGGGAAACGTGTGTGTGTGTGTGCGTTGAGCGTGAGCGTGTGTGACCAACCAGCCTCGTGTGTGAAACGTGTGTGTGTGTGTGTGTGCGTTGAGCGTGAGTGTGTGTGTTTGTTGTAGAGTTAGAACAATTGTTCTGCAGAGGTGGAACAGTTATAATTATATCCAGTCGTTCTTCGCTATCGTCAACCCAGAAAAAGTTACAACTAATTAATCTGTGAATTACTTGAGCGAGATAAACTATATGTGTTGCTAAAAATGCGCACGCACGCACACACACACACACACACACACAAACACACACACACACACACACACACACACAAACACACACAACACACAAACACACTCACACCCACTGGGGAGCAGAGGCACTGATGTGACAAGTCTGCCAAGAAAAGGAGACCACCTCAGGGGATGTGTCAAACTGAAGCACACACACACGCACAGAACATGTGAGTGAGCAGGTAGGTGCTACATGGGTGGGATGAGACTATTGCTAACTGCTGGGTGGCTGCTGCCATGGATACTCCCTGATTCAGAAGAGGAATATTGATGAGAGTAATCAATATGGGAGCAAACACATTGACTCACGCTGCCGAATTGATCAGGCATTTAGAATCTACAAATCATTCCTGACTCGCAGCAATTGATTACCATTACAAATAACAGAACAGAGAGCTGAATTCGGAACTCTGCCGGCTCCTGGGTTAATGTTTGATTTAGGTGGGGCCTTACTGAAGTGTAGGATCAGAGGGGAGGGTCCTGTCCTGACCAGGTGTTCAGCTGCCCTCACCCTCTCAGGTCTCAGAGGGGAGGTTCAGTGTGCAGGACCATCACTCTGCTGCCGTGTCCTGTCCCCGAGCCCTCCACAACCAGCCGGACACCCTGAGGTCAGTACTTTTATATCTGCACATGCATCAATTATATATGTTTGATTTGCCATTTTTTGGTTAAGAATAGCTGTTAAAGTTCAGTTATCGCTGTCTGGCCCCCAATGAAATCCACCACCGCAAATACCTTAAACACTCCTGACCCTCCTGGACTCCTAGCCCCTATCCATCCGAGGCCCTCTGGACCCCACACCGTGGCCCACCACGGACCCTCTGGCCCCCTGGCTCAGTAACTGGTATCTGTCCCTGCAGAGACACAGAGAGTAGGGCCGGGCTGGTTACTGTGCCCTGGGGTCAGCCTGCCCTCCAAGAACCACAACCTGTCTCTACATCTGTCCACTCACACCAATTCTGGAACAAGAAGAAGAACATGTGTCAGGGTTTGTGTGATGTCCTGTGCATTTGTTTGCTGTCTTTTATTTGAAACAAAACCATTCTTATTTGACTTTTTTCTTTTGGTAAGTTGAACAACATGTGAATGTTGATCTGAGAACTGTGGTGGTATTAAGAGGGAAGCAGGAGAGGGGGAGGTGGTGGGGGGGTTACTTGCCTGGTGTGAGAGTGTCGACTTGTCTGAAGGTGTCGAACAACCTGGTGTCACCTCCTCCAACACCTCCAGAAAAACAGGACCAGCTTTGGCAGCTGGAAAAACATCCTGTTGATGAGACCAACGAAGAAGACAGCTTCTACAGAAACCATTACAGACCGTCATGGTTTTACCACCTTCACTAATGTTATTTTCGTTTACTCAGAAGCATGACGCCACAGAGTTTATCCACTAGGTGGCGAAAGTGAGACACGTGAAGGAGGCAGGTGTGGCCAGACAGACCTTGAAACTGAGAAATATCCTCTTGACCTCAAAGCTGGGGGATGTTGTAGCATAATGAGGGAGATTAAGAAGGAAACACAATTATGTTGGGAGTAAACATGTACTCTCTGACGTTTTGTCTTCCGGACCAACGATTTTATCGTTCTATTTTGAAATAAATGACTCCTGAAAGTTTCCATAATGATGTTACACAATGTTGATTTTTATTCATTTGGTGTTTTTCTCATGGTTAAGACGTCTCTCAGCTGACAAAGACAAGACAACACCCTCATGTACCATCAAACTAGCACTCGTGGGCTTCAACCCCAACCCTTTATTTAAACAATCTATTCTTTGAAGATTCTGACATAAAAGTGCCCTCAACCAGAACGTAAAATAAACTACTAACCAATTGTAAAATGGCTTTCATTTCACCCTACCTCTCTGAACCATCTACTAGTTCGTTCCAATAAGTTTAATGAATTCCTCTCTTGAGGCCCGTAACCGACATGTAACATGTTTAGATACCTGTCATGCTATGGAGGTCTGTCCTATAGAGAACAAGTATAGCCCCCACGCCCCTCTCTACACCATGTGACCCTGACCCCATAACAGATCAGCTGCGGTCCACACATTCCTGAGAGGTCATCTCTATAATAAGAAAACTACTGGATTGACTTAGGCTCCACACACCAAAGTGGATCCCAAGGCCTTAACTACAGATATTGCTACAGTATGATGTGGCTGCTTCCGGAAGGCTCAACTGAGGAGCTGTTGACAGGGTGAGAACAGAGACTGACACCATATCGTCTGTGTTCTACAACAAAGGCCCGCGTGCACGGCAACACGGGCCTTGTTCTCACTGGTGCAAGCTAAAATAGAAACCGAGAGAGAAGCTAGAGGAAGGGAGTGTCATAGATGACCCTATTCCAGGCCATGGGACCCAGCTGGTGCAGTGAGCGCTCTGCTGGACAGAGAGGAGAGGGGTCACCCGGACGACTGGCACCTGACACCTGAGAGTGCGTGGGAGAGAAGGACACAGCTGATGGCTAGCTAGGGTGGGGCGGGCCAGTGGGGCAGGGCAGAGGAATGGGGGGGCTGCAGGGCAGGAGAGTGAGGGCCAGTGGGGCAGGGCAGAGGAATGGGGGGGCTGCAGGGCAGGAGAGTGAGGGCCAGTGGGGCAGGGCAGAGGAATGGGGGGGCTGCAGGGCAGGAGAGTGGGGCCAGTGGGGCAGGGCAGAGGAATGGGGGCCAGGAGTGGGCAGTGGGCAGGGAGGGAGGCAGAGAGGCAGGGGAGGGAAGCGCAGGGCAGAAGGGCAGGGCAAATCAGTGGGGGTGAGATGGACAAAAGGGGCGTGATAAGACGAATCTACTGGATACAGCTCCAAACTGAATATCTCTCACTACTGATTGTCTGTGAGACAGGATGGCTCAATACCTCCCTTGCTGAGTATTCCATCATTGTTTGTGTTAAAAGAAAAAAAGAAAAAAGTAGTGGTGCTAATTTTGTCCCGCTCCCCTGTGTCCTTGGAATGAAAACCAGATGAGCAGGGCTGAAACAGCAGCCGAGACCGGCCTTCCATTCCTCCACCATGAAGGAAGCCTGAGGGGATCCAGGCTGGGTCACAGAGAGGGAATTCAAGCTTTGTCAAGGGAACTAATAAAAACAACCAATAAATACACCCACTGCTTGCTTACATAAGTGTCCCACTGTGCAATATCCCGAGGAGAGGGAAACTTTGCTTGTTACAAGTATCATAAATGTTTGGAGGAAGAGGTGTTAACTGTACGAGACATGAACCTTCAGTCACCCATAATCCATCTAGAAAATAATATTTTATGTGTCGTACATCTCATAACTTAGAACTCAAATAAATGAATCTAGGCCATCCCTTTAATAATAAACGGATGCCTTGAATCTTCAGACAAAAACACCTGCCCTCAATCATTGTAGCACAGATTGTAATGTCCTGAACTATTTGACTGTGGTATTTAGCCCCATCTTCATCTTGTGGACAGGAAGTACTATTGTGAAGCCCTCAGATACCATCAATAGCCTTGCCAACCAATAGCAGGGAACCTCATCACTCTCCAGCCCAGAAGTTTCATTCCCACGTCTCATTGACCAGCAAACCCAGCCCTGATAATGGATGCCGCAACTGGGCAATGGCCTCCCCCAGCCCGGCCTGTGAGGCCCCGTGTGCTGTGGAACCGGAAAGGAGAAAGTGGCTGTAGCTGCCTGGCTCTCTGCCATGCCATTTCCTCAACAGCAGAGCACCTACCCTGAGCTCTCTTTCTCTCCCCCACAGCACTGCTACATTCCTGCCATAGTCAGAGGACTTCACTGATTGGAGCTTTGTGAGCCAGTGGTCTTGATAGGCTGGGGTGGCTGTGGCTAGCTTCAGACCGAGTTGGAACTCGATGGAGTTGTGCTGTGATTATTCTTACCCTCAGTCGTTTTGTGAATGTCAAGACAAACGGTGTTTGGAGAGGAGATGGTGTGATTTTAAACAGGGTGTACAACTGGACAGAGGAGAAGGTTTGGAAAGCTCAGTTTGACAAACAAATGTGATCATTCAAACAAAAGAGTAACATATTTTACATTGCGTACATATCAGAATTGTTTATTGAACACTTCAAATGTCAGGAGGAGTTAGCAAAACCAGATATGTTTCAGCAATGAAGACGTAGGGAATGAATCCTTCTGACCCCAGATTATTTCTGTGTTCAGTAACTGCAAATATCAAACAGCAATACATAAAATATATATCTTCCTATGGGATAATAGATAGCAAATTTAATGATACCATCAATACATTAACAACATGATTTGTCATCAGGAAATGCTACACAAAAATACACAAAAGAAAAGGAAATATATACCAATCCCTTCAACACTTCTGGCCTGAGCGTCTAGACTCCTGGCTCCTCTAACGATGGAGATCCATTGGATGTGCTGTAGAAAAGTTCACAACTACAATGGCCAATCCAAAAACCTCTCTGTGCTCAAACATGGCGGCCACAGCCAGGCCCTGGCAGGGGTCCCGGGGACCCCAGGGGCCTGGGGTCTCCTCACAGCTCAGACTCCTACTTCATCTCTCCTGCCCACCAGTCAGGAGGCCTGGCCTAAGACAGGTCCGCTCACCCACTCTCTAAATAACAGAGGGGACCTGTATGTGTTCGTTAAATACAGCATGTGGGTGTTTAAGCTTTTTTTTTAATGTAAGCCATGTATGTGGGGGCTCGGGGAAGGGGGGGGGGCTGGAAGTTTGTCTGTCTGCTAGGGCTCTTATGCATTTCAAAAAGAGTGAGGGAGATTGAGAGCATAGAGAGAGAAAACTAGAGAGAGAGGGGGGAGGGGAGGAAAGAGGGTTCAGTACATAGCGTCCTCGTACATGTCCGTTCGCAGGCAAAAGAGGATGCCGCCTCCGAGCATGAAGATGGTGGCCCCCCAACCCAGGCCGTAGCCCCAGTTGAACTCATGGTAGGTCTGTAGAACTGCACCGTCGATGAACTTGATGGGGTAGAGCACCAGCGCGCAGGCCTGGAGGACCACTGGAAGACAAGAAACTCGGCATTAGACCCCCCCGGAAACCGTGGCGACGTATGATGACACGTACGATGGCGTGTCGTGTACAGTCACGCCGTGATGAGGATGTCAGCTACTCGGGAGCCGGCGGAGTCGTGCTGATGCGGCGGTCTTTGAAGTTAGGGAAAAGATCCACCGTCCTGTCTCTAGGTGGAGTGACATCTCCATGTGCACAGCCTCACCCCAGGGAGTCCTCCCCTGGCGCTCCTACCCCCCCCACCCCCCATCCCCCACCCCCTCCATCCTCCCATGGGGTCTTTTCACACCCTGTCTGCCCTTACCACAGAGAACCAACAGCTGTTTCGGAAGCCCGTAGCTAGCAGCTTAAACTCAGGCATAACACACCAGCCCGTGCTCAAGAATGTACTGTATGTGTGTGTTCGAGCTGCGTACTGTTCCCTACTGCTGGTAATAGCTTGTATCAACCCATACAAGGGTTTGTGGAGACTTGGAAACTACTACTCTCAGAGTCACAACAAAGCACAATTTACCACAAAGACAAGTAGATCAATAAGGACCAAATATGATAGATTTTTTCCCACAAACTTTTATGGGGCTTGCGTAATTCTATCCCAAGGAATGCAGACTTTCAAGTGGGCAAGGCATTCAATAACGATTTCCCAGACAAATACATAAACGGCTTCGTGGTGTTTCTTAACTACTAGGGATCCTGCGTTCTGCTGGGCTGTGGTTGGATGTCTGGCGACACCAGTCATTATGGAAAACACATTGAGTCATACTGCCCCTCTAGAATGTTTATGCCGGCGTGTGAAAACTGGAACACGAAGATGTGGATTCCTTTTAGCTCTGTGTGGCACAGGGTGGTCCCTTCCGGTGTCACTTCAACAGACTCTAATGTCCTGCTGTGGCACAGTCACCAACATTAGTCATTTCCACAGTGCTCTAACAGCACAGACCCTGAGGAGAACACTGACTCACTGTCGTCATAATGCATCCCATTTCCTGTTAGTCAACACATTCCCTATACGGTACCTATTCAAAGAGATCCAGTGTTGGCAATGACTCGACTGTGATTGTGGTTCATTCTTTTATTTCTGTGCGTGTGAGTGTTTGTGTGTGCATGCAATTCCCCCCCCCCCCCCCCCACACACACACATAAAAAACAACACTACACACAGCACCGAGCGAATAGCTCGTCTTTTTTTCACTGTTTAAACGAGCACGTGGGAGGGGTGTATACATGTGCACTAACCCTAAGAGAGGAGACATTGTGTAATGTTCTCAGACTCCACCTATTTCCTTCCTGCAGGACATGGCGGTGTGGTCAGGAGGAGGGAGGGAGGGCGGGAGGGCGGGCGGCGGGGGGGGGGCAGCAGCCCAGGAACGTGACTGTGTTGATGGAGCCCAGCCGGAGCCCAGCCGGAGCCCAGCCGGAGCCCAGGCGTCTAGGGCTGAGTCTCTGGCCAGCAGACACACTCTCAGCCACTCAGACTCACTTACACACACCACCCTCCAGCCCCCCCCCCCCCCAGCCCCCCCCAGCCCTGCCGTCTCCTGGTCAGGTCTCTGCTGCCATAAGGGGACCTTTATCCTCACCAAGTCTGAAAGCAATTACACACCACGGTAGGACAACACTGCATCTCATAGGGTACTCTGTTAATGACAAACAGCCATGGTCAATGCTGCAGTCTGGGGTTGTAAAGAGTGAATTGTCTTGTGTAGTGCATCACCTCGCTGGACAGTTCTCACATGGATATAAAGGCCTAACTGTGGTCCTCACATCTGAGAGGGAAGCTCTATTTTGTTGTTGAATTGAAACGACGCAATGGATGGATTGAATAGTTCAATAGATGAATTCTCTGGTATCGTTTTCTACACTTTCTGTAAGGATTTGTTAAGGAATCTCAGGGAGCAGTGACCATGACATAACAGGATGTCAGTTATATAATCACGTTTTATATTGGGCTGGCAGGACTGGGCACAAACCAAGTAAGGCTGTGGTTTCTTGTCATCATTGTTTTCAAACCGCGTCTCATGGCTGTAAGTCATCTATTTCTTTCTTTCTTTCTCTCTCTCTCTCTCTCTCTCTCTCTCTCGCTCTCTCTCTCTCTCTCTCGCTCTCTCTCTCTCTCTCTCTCTCTCTCTCATATACCATCACAAACATACAGAGAAAGGCAGATAGAGAAAGCTAAAGAGGTAATCTCTTTTTATATTCCTTGAGTTGCTCTTCATGCTCTCTCCTTGATGGTTCGGGGTATGTGCAGTACCTTAGTTGATTTGCTACAATCCACAGAAGACGAATGAAAGATGTTTGTTTAGAATAATTTCTTTCATGAGTACAATGCTGCTCAGCAATGTCATTCCTAGTCTTCTTTCACGACACCCAGAGGGCGAGAGAGATGAGAGAGAAATGAGAGAGAGACAGAGAGAGAGAGAGAGAGAGAGAGAGAGAGAGAGAGAGAGAGAGAGAGAGAGAGAGAGAGAGAGAGAGAGAGCGAGAGAGAGAGAGCTGAGGGAGAGTGTGTTTTTTCCCCTGCAATATTATCCATGAGGGAATACATTCCTTCTTCATTGGTAACAGTGCAAATTCTGCGGCTGCTTTTTCTTGGCACACAGCAGTCTGCTTTCAGGGGTTCACAGCAGATTCTTCACCGTTGATAGAGGGAGAGAGAGAGAGAAAGAGAGAGAGAGGGAGGGAGGGAGGGAGAGAGGGAGGGAGAGAGCTCAACCAGAACCAGAACCAGAACCATCACCCCCGCCTCCCAACCCTCCTTGCACACTCCTACTGGAAACTCACACTTGCCTGACTTTAAAACGGAACCAAATCTAGTCAGACAGAGAGGCCTGTCTATACGGAAATCTAAAACAAATGGGTATAAATACCAATTGTCTTTGTCTGTGTCTGTGCGAGAGCATGGTTTGTCTGTGTGTGTGTGTCTGTGTGTATGCATGTGTGTGTGTGACAAACACGAGTGCCTCACCTGCGGTGAACAGGAACACAGCCACAGTGCGGTAGTGCTGTCTGTGAGTCCCCCGGCACAGGGAGATGAGGGCGATCAGGAAGGCCACCAGCGTCACTGCGGCTCCAGACAGCAGCAGCACCAGGGTGGCTATCTGCCAGTCTGCGGGACAACACACACCATCAGCACACACTTCCTCCCATCCCGACGGCCCCCGTTCACAATCAGACCCCCGCAAGCTCAGACAAGTCTACCCATGACACAAGCTGGGGTGACACGTGTGAGAGAGGTTTCATAAAGAGATGCCATTTGATTTGCGTTGATTCTGACGAGCTTCGGGTAACATTCCACATCCCGTCTGCTACCCACTGCCCAACACAGGCTTGGAGGACCAGGGCGCCACAACCTGATCCCTCTCACTTGACTGGCTGGCCTCAAAGGCCCGGGAGAGGTTTACTGAAGGTAGCTAATGAGGCCAGCCTAACCGTGACTGCGTGACTGCGTGACTCAGCACCCCCCCCCCCCCCCCCGCCCTGGTCCCTGACTCCTTTGTCTCCTAGGGTGTTAAAGCCCCTTAGCGCCCCCCCCCCCCTCATCCCTCAGGACCAGCCTCCAATTCAGCCCTCCACATTCCACAGCAACAGAGGATGATTCGCCACACCAGTCCATAATGCTCCCTTTCGCCAGGCTTCTGGTTGCTGGTTGGACGGCAGGCTGACTGGCTGGCTGGTTGATTGGCTGGGTGACTGGCTGGGACAAGTGAAGTCCATATGACTACTGACGATGGATGTTGAGTGTTCCTGGGTCTGGATCGGCCCAGGGAGGAATAAGAAAAGGTGCCCCCCCCCCCCCCCAGAGCGTCACTGCTCCCCCCCCCACTGGGCACAGCAGGGGTCTGGAGAGTGACAGGTGTTTTCCAGGCAGAGATAACCCCCCATGCTGGGTTCTGATGAGAGGGTTTTGTGATAATGGTGAAATGACTGCACCAATAGGATGGGGCTGGGAGTGGATGATACGCTGTTACAGAGGACACCGACTGAGAGACAGAGTTCACCTCCCGAGCCCACCCTCCATCTGGTGTCTGTCTCCACGGGCTCCCTGCCGACATCTCTGGGCTGAGCTGGAGGCAGCGATGAAGACAGCTGCGTGAGTGAGTTACCTACTGAGGCTCTCCCTGCTGGTAGCGCAAACACAACACCGACACTTCTGGATCCTCAAGCTGGCGGAGCTACTGGGAGATTGTTACATTCCTCTGTTGTGGGCTGACTAATTGCGGGAGGAAAAGGAAGCAATGGGGTGTTCCAAGAATGCAACAATAGGCCGTTACAGCATGATGATGACATGCTGCCGACTGGATGCCATTCGCTTTAGAGGATGGTTTTATGGTCGTTCTAGGGCTTTTCTAGATTTAGCCTAGCAACTTTTGGTCTCAATGTCTTGTCTTGTATCGTGTATCTGTGCCTGAGAAGATACTCTTCCTCTCAGGGGCTGTAAACGGTGTATCTAATCATGCTTTGTGTCGCTTCAGCCCTTCCAGCCCCATCCCCCAATTCAAAGGGAGAGCGACGGACTCGGTAACACGGATAACAAAGCGCCGGGGTGCCCTCTCCACCAGAGTCACAACAATAGGTGGTACACACCCACCTGCATTCACAATGGCTACAGAGGTCAGTGGAGCACCCATATGGCACTGTGTCACAGGGACAAATCGCTCAGCAATTGCCTACTGAGAGAGAAAAACTCATTGCAACAGATCAACAAACCGTGACGTTATTAGATATCATAGATTAGTCACTTGCAGGCAATCCCAGATAAATCAATGCGGTCTCGTAATTTGGAAAAACAGAAAAAAGGCGGACGAGAAACACCAGAAAAGAAAACATTCCTATATCGCATCGGACAATGAGCTAATGCCAATCACAGTACAGTAAATTGATAATGGTCCATTGTTTTATCTCGGCCGCAGCACCCACCCACAAAATAATCGTTCCCAAATCGTTTCCCTAGGCTCACGATACTGATTGTACCTATCATGATACTCATCCTTTTCCCCTTTGCAGCTATAATACAGAGACAATCTACTTTTTATGGCCTACATCATTTTCTAAACCAAAAATCGCATTCCTGGGAATTGGCTATAAAAAAGTTGGGAGTAACATTTATGTAGACTAGTCGTCAAGGCACTGGGGTTATTGACATCGGTTAATTGGCCATGGCAAAGCGCCTTTATTTGCAGCCAGAAGTGTGCATTTATTTAAAACACTGGTTTGAAGAGAATTATTCTTACCAGATGTGAGAGTGGAGGTGCAACTCCAGCGAGAGTCTGTGATCGTCGCCTCTGATTCTGTGCATGCCTCCCATAGCGACAAAGAAAAACGATCCGCCGTTACCCAAGCGGGGCTCAATAACGCAACGATGTCCAAACACAGAGCAAGAAAAACACAAAGTAAAGCGATCAACTTGAACGGTCGGAAAACGTACACTTCATTCACAGACATTTTTTCATAATAAGTTAACCAACGAAATCCGCGGAGGAGTCTAGTACACACGTCCCTTTCAGCAGGTCTGAAAGTTCTGAATCGTTTACATCTAGTTTGGATAGAGAGAACCATCCCACACAGACCGCGTCTGTGCTATAAGTATGTGCGTACGATGCGTTTTGTTAGCTACCGTGCGCCCCCGTCTGGTCAACCGTGACAATAGTTTATTAGGACTGCCATGAAAGTCCCAATAACAAAAAGGTGGAAAACATGAACCATCACATGCCTGAACAGCTCCTGCCACAAGGCTTCATGCTGTGAGGAAGATTTGGCTCTACGGGGGACATAGCGCAATAGTGTAGAACAGGCCCGCTAAGTGGATAAGGACGCTCTCTCAGTCGTTATTGTTCTGTAGTTTTCTTACTGTTGGTCAGAACTTCAGTCCAAAAACTTCGGACAGAAGTCTATTTATTACATCCAATTATTTAAGTTGGACGTTGCAGGGTCATGTTATTAGACATTGACAGGTACACCCAGCATAGGCCCACTTGCCATTTCATTTTACGAACCCAAAGGCTTAGTCTGTGTTTGTAGGCCTTGGAGTTGAGACCATGGTTTATACCCACTCTATTATTGATGCATGAGGTCTACCTCATCAAAAATGCATCCTTATTTTGAAGTTCAACACGTCATCAACACAACTGATAACTAAGATTTTTGCTGTAGAAATCGTTCTTTCCCTTACACAACAGGCTGTCAAATCTGAAAAATAATTCAGCAAACTGGGTGATTTGAAATCCAGTTTCTTCAAATTATAAGATTTTCCCACTCTCAATGGTTTGGCAAATTGCCTAAATGTATCAATCAAGACCCATTGCTTGTGTGCTGGCTGAATAATCAATGGGCTACAGTCTATTAGGCCCTCTAAAATCGATGGCGATTCAGCAGAAAAGACTGGGATTGGATAAACATTCCATTATTTAAAGCCCTGACACTGAAAAGATAGTACATGAAAGCAACCTTTGCTTTCATGTACTATCGACTGTATCAAAAGTCTATGATTAACACTCACTGGACAAGATCTGTGTGGTCAGCTGCCTGGAACATTCTGTGATGATTGTTACCAACATTCTGTCACTGCTTATTTCGTCTATGCAACCATATGTCTATGTATGCAACCACTTCATTAATTGTTAATTCGTCGCCAAGAGGCAATAGCATAAACACCATAGCGAAAATGCATTAAATAATATTGAAGAAAACACATCTTATTTTACCATTAATCCGATTAGAGAATCAGAGGTTTATTGTAAAATAAGTATTCCATTTATTTCTGTAACTACCTTCCACGGTGTATTTTGAGATACAGCAGATGTGCGCAGCTGTCCTACATAAAGAAAGCGCGTGGAGATCTCACGCACTCTTCTGGCGTGACAAGGAGACCCAGCCTTATACGCTCGTTCAAAATACCGTGTATCTTCGAAACCTCGGAATGCCCGTTAGCTACACATTATTCCCACAACGGACTTTTAGCACATTTCCATGCAGCTGGGACATGAGCAATTGACAGATTTCATATCTTTCAACACTGAGAGCGACAGTTCAGAGAAGGGACTATACAGATCACCATGTTGGACGAGCAAATCATCTGGAGGAACTTTCTCACTCCATCTCCCGAAGGCTATTCCAAGCCACCTTTCAATTCCAGCAACCAGCACATCTGGACTACAACAATCGCGCAAATAGGGCGTCAAGACCCAAGGCTACCAAGTTTATCTACATACCTCGGACTTTTTGTTTGTCTGCTATTGTTTTTATTGGCCTTGGTTATAGTGATGCTTTACCGAATGAAACACACCATCGCGCCGTTACCGTCGGATATGGAGAGCGCAGGTCACACAGAGATGTTCCCAGATGTAGAGCTTATGGAACCGACACAGGTTTAGCCTAAAGTGACGATGAACAGTGATAATGAGAATTCTGTCGACATATTGTATTGTTGTTGCTGGGTTCATTTTTATTGTTCGCTTCGGCAGTCTTTAATTTCAAACCCAAAGGTAGAATATTACAGCATCAGGCTGGTTTAACGCGGAGGCGATGTGACGATCCCTTCAAGATTTGAGATTTAAAAATTCCTAGCCTGTAGGCGTATTCAAGACTCAATATACAAGAGGATAAGGTTTTTTTGCGGAAGTATTCCTAGGTAAAAGTAGGATTACATATAGACCCAGGAATACTATTCTTCACATTCAAGTGCCAAGTTAATAGCTCGTTAAGTGCACCAAATTGATAAATTAACGACATTTAAGATGTAGTATGTAGGCTAGTTTACAGAAAGTAAAATATTTTTATTATGTAAATCATTTGCCATTTTTGGTGAAATTAAAACCCTAAAAAAAATATTACCTACTACAATGGACCAATATTATTAATAACGGCAGTTTGGTAATCATTGTATTCACGCTGGCCAGTAGACGGCTGCATCTTTATCAAGTGCACTTTCTTTCATCTGGTTTTAATGAAATGCTTAATTAAAGCCATGACAGGGGATTCATGTTAAATTATTCCTCTAGTACACTTAGATCTGTCTGACTGAAGGAGATGTTGTGGGTAGCTAATGGATCAGGCCTCTGTGTTCTGGAGTGCATGAAAGCTAATTGGGGCACAGAGAGAGCCTGGGTTGAGGGTTGAGTAACCTCTGTGATGAAAGCCCCCCTCCTTTCTCGTTACATTTTCATAAACAGACACAATGTGGAGAGAAGTAGCTCGCATAAAAGGATGTTGGTCTAACATCCCTGTGTGATCAGTGAGACGGCTGCTGGAGAAGGTTCCAGAGAGGCAGGTGCGTCAGCGTGTCTGTGTGCCCCAAAGAAGGGGTCAGATGGCTGAGCGGTTAGGGAATCGGGCGAGTAATCAGAAGGTTGCTGGTTCGATTCCTGGACGTTCCAAATGACGTTGTGTCCTTGGGCAAGGCACTTCACCCTACTTGCCTCGGGGAGAATGTCCCTGTACTTACTGTAAGTCGCTCTGGATAAGAGCGTCTGCTAAATGACTACATGTAAATGTCACAACAAACTCTGAGTGTTGATGAACATGAAGGGCCCCAAAGAATATAAACATAAAAAGGAAAATGATCTTTCTGACCTTCTGAGCCTTGCTTTTGTAGACACTTCTTTAGACACTTGCAATGTGCCTTTCTGGTTGCACTCTCGTTACTACTGGAAGATCCTATCACAATGTGTGGTTCCTGTCAGTTTGCTGTTTAACATGTCACTTGTTTTTGCTATTGTAACTGTTATGTTGATTATAGCATTCTCTATCTGTTGTTCTTTTGTGTCTACAGTAAATGACCACAATTCTCCTGTAAAGTAGAAAACTCATGTGTTTCATGTGCTCAATGTATGATTGTGAATTCTGAAATATTCTAAATGATTTTCATTTTGTCACATCCACATTTTTTCGAAAATACTTTTTTTGTGTGTGTAAATCTTAGATACAATTTGAATCTGTTACACTATCTGAAAAATAACAGCAGGCGTTTCTAGAGTAGCCCGTAGAACCGTGACAGGCTTTCACAGTGCAGCAGCATAGGAGATGACCGTGTTTATCGTCCCTATCCAGGCACCCCAATCTCACCTCCTCCACTGACAGAGACGGCTGTATTTGCTTGCTCTCTTTCAGTGATTACTTTCCCTGCTCTCTGACCTTGGGGAGTCTCTTGCATCATCACTGTGAGACCAAGCAGCTAAAGTGATGGGAGACTTAGTCCGGTCATGAATAGAAAAGGACACATCCTTTTCAGATTAATAAAGGAGATGAAAACCTTCAGCTGTGAATAACCGGTCCTGCACCGCGGGGTTCCATGGCAACGCTCATTCACAGTAAGTGATAAGAGCTGTGAAAGAGATCTTTGTGGCCATCACAGGGAAATACAAATTTATTCTGGTTTGATTCTATAGGTTCAATACTTGGTTGATGGACATAGATTTTGCCTGGTGTTATTACAATTTCTTCTTCAATCTTCCAACCGGCTTTTTAAAGTGTAAATTAAAGTGTGGTTGGAAGAAGGGATTGGTTCATGGTCTGTAGAGAGCTTCTGGTTTGTTCTTGTAATACTAAAGGTCAAAATTGTCCCTCCCTGCCTCTGGAGATCTACCCTCCTGTTGGTTTTCACATTCACCCCAGCTATAAAAAAAAAACGATCCAGCTTGTCAATTGACCAATTATTAGTTGTGCTGGATTAGGGTCAGAATCTAAACGTACAGAACGGTAGCTCTCCCGCTGTAGGTATGAACCTTCACACCAGGGGGCGCCAGTGTAACCTGTTTATGAGCTGAATGGCCTATCAAAACTCCACTGTTGGTCTGAATAGATCACCCAGAACATTTTTTAATGAACACAAAAATTCGGAATATTTTTTTAAATTAATAAATAAAATAGCTTTGACAAACATGATGGAATGAAAGATTTGATGAAAAATTTATTGTACCCAATATAACCATGAAGAAGATCATGTGATCTCTCCCTATAACTAGAATCTCATATAAAGCGAGGACTACAAGTTCCCTAACTCCCCACTAGGTGGCATCTCAGTCTCACAGTTGTCACCAGTGATGCATTGACCTACTGAATGTCCTTTGGAGTTGGACGTTCAGCGGACACAAGTTGGAGCCTTACAAAAAACACCTACTATTGGACAGCAACAACAGTATATTTGCCCTTATCAGTAACGTTTGATGGATCACCTCCATTGATGTCAACATGAAACAGATGAGAGTGAACTATTCCTTTGGCGTTACAAAAAGAACCCGAGTTCAGAGAAAAACAAAGTTGGACAACAATGACTGTCCATCCTATTTGATCCTCTTTCCCAGCTCGATCTGTCGTGAGCTTTTCAACACACCTCATTGAGCCAGTCGTTCCCCACCTGGGAAACATGTTTATGACATACAGGTCACAACCAAGGTGTGGCTGGGATGAGCTCACCTGCAACACTCCTTGTATGTGGGCCACTTTTGTCCCACTGGTATTTTTAAGGGCACAGCTGTTTTTAAAGTGCAACAACAATGGGAATATCCACACGTTGTCAATACTGGGGCAAAGACTTAGTGGTCTGTAAGCTTGTCTTAAATACATTGAATAAACAGAACTGAATTAATACCGTTTCCCTTTTACTGAAGCAAGTTGATGCCTGCTGTGTCGGTGAGCTTTCCATTTATTTAATCCCTAAACTATTTGGAATGAACATCTTATTGGTCTCTTTTATTAAGAAAACACATCATAACATTTGAGTAAATAAGGGATTGAATGGGTGGATCTCGTACAGCTGCCAGCCCAAAGTGAGGCATTGTTTCCTCCAAAAATGTCTCCATGGAAAGTTTAGATTAGGGGGCTGAGACCTTGCTAACGATGGGGTGCCAGTCCTGTGCCACAGTAATAGCAGGGTGGTTGTTGCTTCTTTTGTTTGGCATTTAAAATGGAGGACACCCTCCGGTTTCCCTCCTGCATCAAATCCTAGGGCTTTAGATTTGATTCTATTAATATTGTGGAGCAAGACCCAGAGGCACACCAAATGTAGTACAAGCTTTTGTATTTGCTGAGAAGGTTTCTCTGAAAGAGTACTTGAGGTCCACTGTCTGGCTGAAGTCCAACTGAGGGATGTATTCTTGTGAGTATAATATGGGAGATGAGCTTCATCACTCATTTATGAGAAAAACAGAGACCTGTTCATCAAACAAGATTCAAGTGTCAGTGACAATTGTTAGACAACTGCCTTGTCTCATTACAAGGTCATAGACATGGCTTCTCGACAGTAAATGGGACTTTTGTCCCATTGGCCACTCGAAGTGAAACAGTTCTTCCCCGGAACCTAAAGTAGAATAATTCCACCCTCCAAAGCGTTTCCCTGAGTCTAAATTAGAGGCTTTCACTAGGCCTGACATTCAGCGTGTTAAATGGGTGTTGCAGCCTAATGCCACCCACCCCGGTCTGTCTGCATGGCAGTGCCAGCATGCCAGCAGGATGGCAGGGCAGGGGGGCTCCAGTCTGAGGCGGTCCTGGGGACACTCTAATGCCCGCTCCCTTTTGATGGGCCATCCTCCCCTGTGGGTGTGCATTGTGCCCTGTCATCCCTCTCCAAAACCCCCTCATTAGAAAACACGCTAAAGATACAAGGCTACTTGTTCCTCTGCACACAAAAAAAGGTAACCGCCTGTGGTAACCATAGTGATGGGAGAGCGGATGAAGGAAATCCAGGTCATGTCTCTCTCTTTAGCCCCCCCCCACCACCAATGCTGCCCCTCCATCTATTGTAACCACCCACCAAACCATCCCCTTGTTCCTTTTCCTCTGCACCGTTTGGTAAGTATGGACATAACGCTTTTCACACATCCCACATACCAGCAAGGGGTCCACCCCCCCCCCCCCCCCCCCCCGGTTACTGCCGCAGACATCTATCAGTTTACTGAGACAGTGTCTGGCTGGGAAAAATGAATCAGAGTAGCCATTAAAAGAGCTGTGTTTAATGTGTCTTGGATTTATGTAATTCCTTCTTCATTTTTTCCCCTCCTTACAGTAACAAGGAGGGGGAGGAGGGGGAGGAGGGGGAGGAGGGGGAGGAGGGGGAGGAGGGGAGGAGGGGGAGGAGGGGGCCGTCTGCCAAAACTGAGAAGCAGAGTGAACGTGCTGTGACCTCGCTGTAACTCCTTACCTCCCGGAGTCAGAGGGAGGCTCTGTTCTCCTCTCAGTCTGACCTCTGACCTCTGGCCAGGCATGACCCTCACTGTGAACCTGCTATCTCCCTGCAGAGGCTCAATATTACAACACTCATGTTGAGCAAGAGCACAAATAGCATTAAGGCAAACACAGTTTGAAACTTGAAACTAAGAGGGGGAAATAAAATAGGCTTGATCACATGATGATCACATGATGACGTCATCCACTTGTACTGGCCTTCTTTGTGGTTTCCTGGCAGTGTGACTGAGCTCATTTACTGGCCAAAGCTCCCGGCATGCGAGGGTTGTCCTAAGGCACGAATGAGCCTCACGTCTAAGCCTATGGAGGGGTCATCACATCATAGCCCTGCAGTCATCAACAGGAAGCGATCCTGTTCCCTCAGTGTCCTAGTCTCCACGGCAACCCCCCCCCCCCCCCCCCTCATATCCTGTCAGGCCGCTAGTCGATGGGATGACGTCACGGCGCCCCCCCAGTCAGCCCCTCAGCGGTGTGTGATGTCACAGAGTGCTGAGCAGAGCGAGAGGAGGAGGGCTGATGGATCCGTTCAGACACAAGACGAGGAAAGCTCGTCTCACAGCACTTATCGCATACTCAGCCTCCCATCAGCTCGGCCCGTCAATCCTCCCGAGTCCAACAGAGTCGCTAAACTGCCGATCAATGAAAGTTGCATCAGAGCCCTGCCGATGATGACAACGAGATTCATTATCGGTCATCGTACAGACTGCAGACCGTTCATGGGTTGAGGTTCATGGATTGAGGTTCATGGATTGAGGTTCATGGGTTGAGGTTCATGGATTGAGGTTCATGGGTTGAGGTTCATGGGTTGAGGTTCATGGATTGAGGTTCATGGATTGAGGTTCATGGGTTGAGGTTCATGGGTTGAGGTTCATGGATTGAGGTTCATGGGTTGAGGTTCATGGGTTGAGGTTCATGGATTGTGTTGATTCTGATCACTGGTGGTCTCACCACGATCAGTAAGTGGACCGTGTGGAGCAGAAGGTGGTCTGGGAGTGTGGTCTCTCTTCTCATTAAGCGATTAGAGCGTAACGCCTCAAAACGCAACATCTCATCATTATTCAAACACAGCAGAGTTATGTACATAACTTACTGCAATATTTAACAGGATCCTAACAGGTCATGCATCATGAAGAGTATGTAGAAGTTTCAGACGAGAAAGAGGGAAGGTGGTTGGAGCTGGTTTTATAGAAACACCCACCACACCAGGTTGATGAAATGAAATTTCAGCTGTAACTGAGTTATAAGATCCATTTCCAGGACCAGATTAGATTGAGGGGTCCTTATTGGATCAGGGCTAAAATGGATATGATTGTTTTCACGAGTTTATTGCCACTGATGTCATATTATCACATTATTTTGAGAACATCCTAAATCCAAAATAACCAACTGTTTGATATCCGGTCATCATCCAGTGTAGACAAGCCAAGAAAACAACACATTTGCATCCCCAGATTCGACTTTTCCCTGACACACTTCCTCTGTTTCTGCTGTCTGAACAGGTAGTGAGGACAAAGAACTTATATCCTATACTCTTTGGTGGGGGTACGTGGTAACTCTGGGGCGGGCATATGTGGATTGTGATGTCATATCCTGCTGGGTGTCACAATCACCACGGGGTCTGAGTTGTGTTCCTCTCCACCTCTCACTCTGAGGCTCTATCAGCCTGGCCTGGTTCTATCTCTGCCAGCCTGCATGTAGACATCTGCCTCCATGTTTACATCCTTGGCCACCCGTTGCTATGGCAGACAACCCCCTCCACCCCCCCCCCACCCCCACCCACCCAAACCCCACCCCACTCACCACTCAAGCCCCTCCTCTTGAATACCCTGCATCCCTTTCTCATGTTTCCCCAAAACACCAGCTGTGAGCTTCTCTGTCTTACAGTACTTCTACAACACTCCTCATCTCTCTCCCTCTCTCTCTCTCTCTCTCTCGCTCTCTCTCTCTCTCTCTCTCGCTCTCTCTCTCTCTCTCTCTCTCTCTCTCTCTCTCTCTCTCTCTCTCTCTCTCTCTCTCTCTCTCTCTCCCTGTCAGATGAACAGTACAACTTTCTCTGTCACTTTCCACCTCTTGCGTTGTGCATCCCTCACACAAGATACACACTCTACTGCTGATCAGACTTGGTCGTTTCCACAACTTTCCCCCCCCCCATTTGGCTACAATAAGGAGTCAAAGAAATACAAACGAGCTTAACCCCGGTTATTCAGGGACTCAGAGATTATGAATGTACTCAAAGAGATTCTGAAGTGTATCTGAACCACGCAGGCCTAATCCACAACAGCTTTTGAATGAGGCCTAGTGTGGGTTCCATTTGGCAGCAGCACTGTGTGACGTTGCACCCCACAGAGTGGGTAATGTCCAAATCTGCCGCCCACCCCTCCCTTTCATGTGCCTCTCCCTCCTACCAAATGTACCCCCAGCCTGTTCTCCCTGACCTGGCCCCTCCCTCTGGCTGCTGGGTCGTCAGGCAGCGGGCGGTGGCCGGCTTGGACAGCTGAGGGTGGCCGTGAGGAGGCTGTGGTCATGGTGAATTAAAGTTATGTGTGACATGCACAGCAGCGGATCCAGAAGGCAACAACAGCTGAGTTCAAAAGTGTGGCTTTTTGAGCCTGCAGGGAGGGGTCTGGTTAACAACATTTGAGAGTGACCACTTCTGTAAAGAAACAATTCGGATATCTAATACTAGCTCTTTAAACAGACTCACTGCATATATTTTTTGGAGGGGGATCAGAAATGACCTCATCTGTATTGAAACATCTCACTGTGAAATCGGTGAAAACTGCTATAAGAGTTCAAACGTGATACATTGCAGCTTAGCTAACGGTCGTCCCATTCGTTCAAAAATAAAGGCCACATGACCACCACTCTGTGGAATATGGAGTCCGGTGGAAACTATACAAGGCAATCTACCCTCCACCCTTTCCTTTGTACAACAGCAGAACGCGAGGGCATGAAAACACCACACAGCAGCGCTGGTGTGTCATGTGGGCATCGGTAGTGTTTGTGGAAGGGAGAAAACCAAGGCCACAGGCCATAACTTACTGTGAGAAACTTGGTTCTTATTGGAATTCATCTCCTGTGAACGTGAGTGATGACGGCAGGTCTTTGGACTTTGGTCTAGGGAGTCAGGTGGCTGAGCGGTTAGAGAATCGGGCTAGTAATCACAAGGTCGCTGGTTCGATTGTCCTTGGGCAAGACACTTCACCCTACTTGCCTCGGGGGGAATGTCCCTGTACTTACTGTAAGTCGCTCTGGATAAGAGCGTCTGCTAAATGACTACATGTAAATGTAACTTACTGTGAGAAACTTGGTTCTTATTGGGATTCATCTCCTGTGAACGTGAGTGATGACGGCAGGTCTTTGGAAACGTGTTAGCAGCCTCTAACCAACTCAGACAGGTTCACAAATGGAGAACATCAATTACAATGTTGTTGTCTTGTGGCTCACTTGGTGAGTCTCAGAACTGGGGCTTCAGTGGAGGTAACAAAGGTGTCCAGGCATGCCCGCCTGATAAGCTCGCTCAGGGTACATCTCAACCTTCTTTCCCATGACACCGAGCAGCAAGTCTGTGCTATCCTATCAGTGGTATGAATGACACCAATACCACACCAGAGTTGGGTTTGTTTTCTGACAGTCGCTGGGTTGGAACACGCTAACAAGACGTCCTGGTGACACAGAATCACCTCACAGCAACATCCGGCTCTGCAGGGGTTTGTTTGGACAGCGTCCAACAAATGTTATCGGACGGGTGTCTCGTGAGGCGTTGATGCTTATTTGACATTACATTACTCCCTCCTGCTAGCACAAGATGAGGTGGTTTACTGCTGAGTAAGCCATGTTTGTATTGATCCAGAGAGCTTGTCCGGCTGTCCTGAATGTCCCATCCCCCAGAAGACTTCACAAAGGCCAACCAGCAGGCCAGATGCTAAAGCACGGAGATGATCAGGCTTTCCTCTGACCTCCCTAAAGAGGGGCAGCATGACAGTGTCAGTCTGGATTATTCTTGAAGGTGCACTATAATGACTCTCCTTTGTCTGAGTGGATTAAACATAGGGGCAACACAAGGCCTGTTTTGTTGATAAGGATAATGCCTATATTCAGGTGTGCATAGACTCGCACACACACACACACCCACACACACAGACAGACAGACGGAGATAAACAGGTGCCCATGGTTAATACATCTACAAACACCAGTGGTTAGGAGGAAAAGAACCCTCTCTTTCATAGACTCCTATCTGGAAGGACATCAGCTTTTACTGCTCACCCCTCTCACTCTTGGAAGTTTATCTGATGAAAGGTTTTTTATCCTCTGCTGCCAACCTCTTCCCCACTGTCTCTCTCTCTCTTCTGTCTTCTCTCTTTTCTCTTTCTCTTTCTCTCTCTCTATCTCTCTCTCTCACACACACACACACTTTATAAGTTTTCTTTTATCCCCTAATGAGCCAAGCTAATGACCATCTAATACAAATAAATAATTCAAATATCGAATCTAACATCGAAATGAAATCTAAAGGTATGACCTATTTTATTATGCTTTCAAGACAAACCCTTTTGTGCATATGGTAGGGATTACGTCATCCTTTTGTGAGAAATACCCCAAATACCGGTCCATGCAATTGCCATGCTAGGGCGGGTTCAGACAGCGAAGTCGGCTTTAGGACCCAGCAGTGCTGCCGGTCAGGTAGGCACAGCTCGTGGACTGTGAGTGAAACAGACAAAGGCAGAGAGAGAGCTCGTGCCGCTATCCTGCAGCATCCACACCCACCCACTCCACTCTACTCCACACGCTCCAACGCGGGTGAGTAAGTAATCTTCTGTACAAGGCTTCACATATTTTGTCTAAAATCATTTGACAAGTAAAAAGCAGTTACGCCAGAATTTAAACGTGGTGTCGCTGATGTTTGCTTATTTATTGAATCATTTTGAAATTGTATTTAGTTTTATTTCGAATGTAACACAATTGAGCAGGTGGTTGAACAAGTAATTTAAACGAAGTCCTTATGATGACAAATACATTTTTTAAAATAGACTGGACGTTGACGACCTTAGGTCAGGTCGGTGAGTTCAGTCTATGCAAAAACATTCTCTGATAACTAGAAATGATAAAAGGAATGCTCCGAAACTTTTTGCTTTTTGAATATGACTTAAAACCAGCTCAGACTGGCTTAGTGTGACTAGATAAGACATAGATCAGCTCTAATAGGGATGTTAGGATTGACATAATTTTATGCCGGCACTGTTGCGCAGGATCAGAAGTCTATGTGCTTTTCTCTGTGTGGCTGAATCAGTGACAGACCCAGCCTAATGTCTGTGGTGTCAGTTGGACATGTCTGTGGTGTCAGTTGGACATGTCTGTGGTGTCAGTTGGACATGTCTGTGGTGTCAGTTGGACATGTCTGTGGTGTCAGTTGGACATGTCTGTGGTGTCAGTTGGACATGTCTGTGGTGTCAGTTGGACATGTCTGTGGTGAGCTGCTTCACTATGCAGCAGGGGCATGCATGGGGGAGTCTCTGAATGTCCCTGACAGCAGAAGACCGGTTGTGAGGGTCTTGGAAGAATGATGATGTCTGAATGAATGGATTTATGTCTTGTGATAGCAGGCTGCCTATTGGAAGAATAATCAATAATTGCTGATAATTCTGAATGTGTGTGGACACACCCAGAAATGTAAAATCACTCCCAAAAATACTCAAATGCATGTCAGTGTAGTTGTGGTTCTGTATGGTACTGATGCGGTGGTGGTAGAGAGAAGCATGAGGGCGGGCCAAGGCAGCCTCGCTGAGACAATGGGCTGTCCCGGATGACGTGGGACTGGGGAAGGGTCAGTCAGTGATTTACCTTCTGCCCATTAGAGAAGCAGATGGGCCCTGGAGCCTGGCCCCAGTCAGCTGGGGAGGGCCCATCCCACCCAGGTCCTTCCCCAGGTCCCTCCCCAGGTCCCTCCCCCACCCAGGCTGTCATCAGTCTCCAGTCAGACGCATGGGTGGGCGGGGGAGGGGGAGGGACTGCCCAGCATCCCTGGGCTGTAACAAAGTGGTCCTCTCTATTCTAACTCCTGCAGTCTGTATTTGATAGGGGGGGGGGGGGGGTTAGCAATGGGGGGGGGGGGTTAGCAATGGGGGGGGGGGCACATGTGATTGTGCTGTAGGAGGATTTAATGGCAGAGATATACATCAGCAGTGTTCCATGTGCGCTGTGCCTCTGCTGCTGAGGGCTTTCACTGTGGGGCGTTGCCACCGAACTTGTACACTACACAACTCCACTGTTTGTGTAGAAATTGGTTAACAAGCCCTGTAGAGTCTACTCGCATTTCATATGATTACAAATCCTTTTGTGTGTGTGTGTGTGTGTGAGACAAAGGGTTTGATGGGGTGTGGAGAGGTGGAGAGGTGTAGTAGTGTCTTTGTTTGTGGCCGTGGAGGATGGTCACAGTCACTAGGTAAGGATTTGGGAGGAAGTGGCCAGGCATAATTGGAAAAGCTGCTCCAATCCTGTGCTGAAGGCTTGGACTCAGTCCAACAGCACAAGTCACTGATTGAAATGTCTCAGATAGCAGCCTCTACAGTGGCACTAATGGCCATAATGAACTGAATCATTTCATAAACAATCTTGTGTCAAAGCCATCTTATCAACAAGAACCTCCTAATGTATCACCAAGGCTTTGTGTGTCCAATATTGCTCCCTCAGTGTGGTTGGGTTAGAGGTCTGTTATTAAAACCAAATCAGATGTGCCCGACATGATGGTGTTAGTTCCAGTTGTAAGTGGACACTGCGCTGGGCTGAAGCTGTGTTTGTCCTAGCTCTTAGGAGCTGCTTGTTTATTCCAGATAGTGGATTCCAGCCACACCGATAATCAAACTGACAAGCCCAGATCTAACACCTAGAAATCCAATAATTGTGCGGCTAAATTTAGGGCCAAGGCTTTATGGGCTATTTTAAAAGTTGCCCCAGCCACATGGGCCAAATCTCAGTCTACAGTATAATAAGAGTCTATGTCACACACAGTAACATATAGGCCACATGAGTAATAGATCCACACCTCTATTATACACACGTACAGTCTTTAAATGTACTGAGGGATATTTTGATGTGAACCTGTTAACTGTGAGCGTCTCAATTTAGTCTCCAGCTCCAGGCATGGTTCTATTCTAAAAGACAGGCCTACTTTTACTACATTTCCCTGGTGACCAGCACCCCCAGCCTTTCTTCTAATACAAACACAACATCAAGAATTTTAGAGACCAAATTCATTCTTGACAGGATATCAGAACCCCCCAGGGACACCCATCAGGCCCAGGATGGTTTTAGGAGGTTGTGAGGGAGGGAGAGGTTGCGGTCAATTGAAAGAGGCCTTTCCTGGGATGACAGTTGAAGAGACGGGGTGACTGTGGGGGGTGACAAGGGCGGGGTCTTCTGTGTGTTTTGTTCCAGTTGACTTCTGCCAGCTCTGTACACCCCAGGACTGGTGATGTGGTCTGGGTGTGAGGGGGTTGTTGTGGAGGGGGGGGGGGGGGGGGGTGTGTGTAGACCACTGTCTAAAGGTAGGACTGATTTATCACTTGTCATCTGGCCCTACAGACAGTTTAATAGCACACAAATGCCCTATTTCTAATCACAGCGTGTGTGTTTGTGTGTCTCTGTGTGTGTGAGGGGAGGGGTCAGGGAGTGACTGGGGGGGTATTGAAAAATGCTTTGTTATTGAACAATAGGTCTGACAAATTATTGGGTTATTGACGAGTGTTTATTGACCGGAATAGTTTAACAGAGGACATTTTGAGTCACTGTGTGTGTGTGTGTGGGGGGGGGGAGGGGGTGTCACTGGAGTTTGGAATAATATTGGAGAAAACATCAGGGTATTAAACTGAGCAAGGCCAGAGCCTGGATCTAAGTTTGACAGCATGTGTGCTGCTCCCCTGCGGAGGGAGCATGGCCACAGTGTGGCACACACACTGTCCACACACACACACAGCCTCCACACACACAGCCTCCACACTCCACACAGTCAGACCAACGGAAATGACAGAAATCGTTATTTCACAAACAACGGGTCAGATGGGTGAAGCAACGCTCTTCCCCAGACAGGGGACGAGGCAGGGGACGAGGCAGGGGTGTCGGCACGGTACGACACAGCCTGACAACCATCCCCACATTCGGAGCAGGACATAGGCGGTGTCATGGTCGACAATAGAGTGGAGTAGAGTAGGATAGAGTGGAGTAGAGTAGGATAGAGTGGAGTAGAGTAGGATAGAGTGGAGTAGAGTAGGATAGAGTGGAGTAGAGTAGGATAGAGTGGAGTAGAGTAGGATAGAGTGGAGTAGAGTAGGATAGAGTGGAGTAGAGTAGGATAGAGTGGAGTAGAGTAGGATAGAGTGGAGTAGAGTGTCTGCGGCAGAGAATGTGGTGCCGGCGCTGGCCTTTGTTCTGGAAGGCAGCAGCTCGACCGCGTCCTCGTCCTCGTCACAGCCACGGCGTTTCGTCTGTGTTCCCCCGTAGCTGACGGGGGAACTCGGCTCATTTTGATGAGATCACAGCGAGCCACCTAATGAGATTCATTAGAAGTGGAGTGTCGGGTCTGTGGCGGCGGCAGAGCTCGTCTGGGCTGCAGACGGTCTGAGGTGTTTCTTTGTCTGCCTCGGCACTCGCACGTGGGCGCTCGTTCCCGTCCGGAATGCCTCCCGCCGGAGCGAGCGCTAGCAACAACCGTGCTGCCAGCGTCGCCAGGCCACCAAGCCCCTCCGCATGCCACCAGGCTGGGCGTGGCGCCCGCGACCTTCAGCGTGTCCTCTCTGCCCTCAGCGGCAGGCCTCTGAGACCTGTATGGTGGCTGTCGGCGGGGAAGTCCCAGTGTCACGCTAATGGCTGCTACCCTGCCCATTTAGTGGCTAATCCCTTAATTATAACAGGCCATTCCAGAGTTCCAGTTGGAACTGGGCAGCAGATTCCTCTGGACCAGCCTGGCCCTCCCATCATGCTTCCCCAGCCTGCCTGTCCTTTTAGAGCAGGGGATAAAGAGGTCCGCTTACATTCAAAAGGAGCAGATGTTCGTGGAGAGTTTGGCACGGCATTTTGGTGGGTCTAACTCTATGTTGAGTTAGACTCACCATGTTGCCGATCCCCAATCTATGCCAATCATACGCACAGTCCACTAAAACCCAGTGTTTTGATCTTATTCCCTCTCTCTCTCTCCCGTGGGCCCAGCATGTATCTGCTCCCGAGGTGAGCCCACATGTGACTCATCCCATCCCCGTGATGTGGGACTGGCTTTTGCTAGAAGGTTCCTGGGTGAATCTCGCCCTTCTCACACCTGGTGGGAGGAACTGCATGCTATCAGGGGCCCGGCGTCACAGAGCCTGGGAGCAGGGAGAGATCACAGAGACCTGTGACTAACCACCACTGACTCGGCTTGCTGTTGTTCAACAGCTCTTTGCAAGAGCTGTGGAGGTGGATGCTAGCTATTCCTGTCCCTCTATGGCTCTGCTGAGCAGAACTGTGTGGGATGAACCTCACATTTGGATGAACCACATGTTATTTCCTTCACATCTTCCTGAAACCAGAGAGGAGAGCTTCTTCATTGTTCTATCTCGTTATTTGGAACCTATACATAGGCATGAGCATTAAACCACAATGTTTCTTGTTTGAGTATCAAATGAGGGCAAAACAGATTTGAATAGACTGGAGGAAACCAAGGGAGGCCAAACCTCCATCAGGTATATGATAAGAGGATAAGATGATAACATGATAAGATGGGCAATATGTGGGCTAAGGGAGTCAGGTGGCTGAGCGGTTAGGGAATCAGGCTAGTAGTCAGAAGGTTGCCGGTTCGATTCCCGGCCGTGAAAAATGACGTTGTGTCCTTGGGCACGGCACTTCACCCTACTTGCCTCGGGGGAGAATGTCCCTGTACTTACTGTAAGTCGCTCTGGATAAGAGCGTCTGCTAAATGACTAAATGTAAATGTAAATGCAATATGTGGGCGGCTATAATGCAGCCACCACGTAAAAAAACTCCCCTCAGGAAAAGTACCTTCCTTTTTTCCATCATCCTGGTTTGACCACAAAATGCACCACTAACTCCTGTCTCCTCAGAGACATGTTTCTCCTATATATCTCGTATCCAGTGAGGGTTATTAATAATAGCCCTTTTCTAGCCACGCTCCTCTCAAGGGCAGCCGAATGTAGGACAGAGCAGACTGGCAGAGCAGGCTCAGAACAATACAACATGGAAAGGACAAATGTGCTCTACGTGCTGTAACCATGTAAGATGAACCTTCAGATTGGGTTTTGTTCAAGGATTATTGAAAGGTTCTAGAAGCGCCGTGAGTCACACACACATCCTGGTTCACCTGGTTCGCACCTGTCATGAAAAATTGATCTCCGATTCACCTGGGTTCTTCCTCAACGAGGCTCGAGTTTCTGCTTCTGCAACAGCACGGCCACAGCAGATAGCTCTCCAGTTGCTTTCACACACCGTTAACTAACACAGAGAGGGGCAGGGCCCTTGAACACACACACACACACACACGTACACACACACATACACACACACCTCCCTGTTTGGGTTCCACGAGGGGTTGGCCCGATCGATGCTGGGGGCTCTAATTGATTGGCTGGGCCTGAGCTCTCTTCATCCTGCAGAAACACAACACCCTCAGGAGAGGGCAGGCAGGGCGAGGCTGGGGTCAACTTACTGCCTGTGACCTCCAGCTCATCACGGTTCACTGAAGAAGGGGATGTAACGAACGTCATATTGTTCTGTGGGAAGTTAGCGGGAAGAGGTCTTCTAACATGCAGTGTTTACACCCACTCCTTGACCTTGTCAAAGGACCATGTCTCCCTAGCTCATCCCTGTGTGTCTCCGGTGTGTTCTCTCCCAACCACAGACCCCCCAGCGGTAACCACCATCAGAACACATCCACGGACCCTCCCCGCCCCCTGACCTCAGTCACCATGGAGCTGGACTTCGGCCATTTCGACGAGCGAGACAAGACGTCCCGCACCCCCCGAGGCGGGCGCCCCAACGGCCTGCCCAGCCCCACCCACAGCGCCCACTGCAGCTTCTACCGCACGCGCACCCTCCAGGCCCTCACCAACGAGAAGAAGGCCAAGAAGGTGCGCTTCTACCGCAACGGAGACCGCTACTTCAAGGGCATCGTGTACGCCGTGGCGGTGGAGCGCTTCCGCACCTTCGACGCCCTCCTGGCCGACCTGACGCGCTCCCTCTCGGACCACATCAACCTGCCGCAGGGGGTCCGCTTCATCTTCTCCATCGACGGCTTGCGCAAGATCGTCTCCATGGACGAGCTGGAGGAAGGTGAGTTGCTGGGAGCTAGGGGGATGGAGGCTAAGGGGTAGAGGCCGTGATGGGGGCTTGAGGCTAGGGACCAGAGGCTGAAGAATAGAAGCTAAGGGGTAGAGGCTGGAGACTAGGGGGTTAGAGGGAAGGGGTTTGGGGTCTGGGGTTGGCTCATGTGGATCTGCTTGCTGCCTGTGTGCCCCGTCGGTACTGAGAAGATTGTGGGATTAGGAATCTGTGTGTCCTGTCTAGCCGTCTGTAATCTCTACATATTAGATATGTACTCATACCATGTTTAGTCTGAGTTTCACCAGTGTTCTCCAGAGACATCTAAACCACTCCACTGACCTCTGTTAGTGAGCACAAGTACAGTCATCCTGTTAAGCCTCAATAATTCATGCCAGCCGATTCACCCCAGCGCTGCCAGGCCCACAGGGCTGCGGTTGAACCCAAGAGCTTAACCTCTCGTGGTGTCATCACACCAGTTAGGTTTAGTACCATGAAGAGATGAAGAACTCTTTAGCTAGGTTTATATCACAACATCACCACCACCTACATGCTCCCTAGACGATGCTGATAACGATAGGGATAAATATAAGGATGAGGGCCGTGATGACCACAATGACAACAACGATGGGTGTAGTCATTAGGTATTCCACAACGACTCCCTTGATAAGATTGGACATCAACATTTCCTCCGTGCTCTAATTGGCCAGCGTGTGTATGGATTTTCTGCTACTCTCATTGGGTGAAACCGTACACTACTATTAGGGATCCTCAGCCCTCCCGGCCAGACACGCGTCGGAATCCTCCCTGAGGATGAGGAGAGTGTGGCATCAGGGAGTGCTTGGCTGGCAGGTTCCAAAACCACAACTGCTGCGTCTGCAGCCAGGAAGCAGGAGGCAGGAGGCAGGAGACAGGAGGCAGGAGACAGGAGGCAGGAGACAGGAGGCAGGAAGGAGGCAGGAAGGAGGCAGGAGGCAGGAAGTGGGGTCTAAACGGGCCTGGTTTCCCCTCAGGGCCCCTGCTCCAGCCTGGAGCTGGGCCGTGCTGTCTGAGGAGGGCAGAGCTGGAGGCGGGCTCTTCACCCCCAGCTCCGCCCCTCGTCAGAGAGCCCTCCTTCTGATGTCATCACTGTGTCTCAGACAGACACACTCCCCGACAGATCCTCGAGACAGCAGCTTCATGCTCTGCTCCCTCGGTGTTAATAATGTTATTCACAGATGTTTGGTATCAGTGGTAGGGGAAGGCTTTGAATACTTCCTTCTTGAAAGCTTGTCGGCTACTCGGTCTTGAATATGTGATTTACTGTGTGGTACATACAGTGTAGATGCTGTATGTTACGTAAAACTACCAGGAAGGATGTGACTGAACAGTCTGTAGAGTTTGACAGGTTTCGGGGGGGTAGAGATCTCTCCCAGACACCAGCTGGTTGCTTGTTGAGAACCACAGACGTTTCTACAATGTAGGCTGTTCATTTTTCTTCTGGCTTGTCATTGGCGTCCCTGTAAAGGAGGGGTAGAGCGCGGAGGGAACGAGGCAGAGGAAAGCCATGTGGGGAAGACGGTGAGGGTGCATGAAGGGAGGAGGGGGAGGGGTGGGAGGGGCCGTTTGTTTTATTATACAGGCAATAAACCAGGCATTCAGGCTTTTCAGTTCTAAGTTCTTTACCTTTGGTGCTATTAGAGTGAGATCAAAGCCTTGTCAACGATGTCATCTTACTCTTCACCCTGACGCAGTTACTTAAGTCTTTGACTCGCGTGACCCGGGAATTCAGCTGCTTACAGTGCCAGTGTTTGTTAAATCTCTCCCTTAAAGCCATCTGTCCCGGAGGCCGTTTTTTTTTCAATGACTCTCAACACCCCTGGCTAATTAGCTCTGTTCATTTGTCCTCCCCCGGAAGTCCCCCCTCTGTCCCTCCCTCCCTCCGTCCCTACCCCCTTCACCAGCCTCCCTCCATCACTCACTCCATCACCACCCTCTCTCCGTTTACTTCTAACCCCCCACCCCCACCCCACCCGGATGCTCCGCCTTCATCTCTTCCTCCATTTCCACCATCCCTCTATCCCTCCTTTCCTCAGCCTCTTGGTTTTAATCTCATTTTTGCTTGTCTATCTTATTTAACTGTAATGAGAAAGAACACAAAACAACATGTTATCCAATCTGAGTGTGGGGTCTGTTAGCCTTTGGGCCTCTGGGTAGAACTCTATTTGTGTTTGTGTGTGTGTGTGAGGCATGGCGGTGGGGGGGCCTTCAAAAGGAAGGGTGTGGTGAAAATGGGAAGGGATTATGCAAATGAAACAAAGAGATAAACCCTGTTTTAATTTGATAAGGTGATTGTCTTTTCCACGGGAGCTGCCTGAAAGAGGGCGGGGGGGATGTGTGTGTGTGTGTGTGTGTGTGTGTGGAGGGAGGGAGGGGGGGGAGGGAGGGGGAGTGGTACACAGTACAGCCCAAAAAAAACAAGTAGTTATGTGTGTGTTCAGCCACTCTGCTGCTTATTCTAGGCAGAGTTATATCTCCTTGGTTCTCCTCTCCCAGTCTCCATTGTGCGCTCTGTAACACTGCTTGCTCATGCTTGATTGATGTCCTCTGGATCTCCCTGCCATCCCTGCCTGTCTCAGCCTCCCCTCATCCTGCCTGCCTGCCTGCCTCCCCCCCCACCCATCTCCCTCCCTGCCTCCCCCTCTCCCTCCCTGCCTCCCCTCTCCCTCCCTCCCCGGACTAGAGCAGATGAGTCGAGGGAACATGATGGAGGAGACAGGAGTTAAATGGAAATCAAAGGGAGAGTGGGAAAGATAGGGAGAGAGAGAGAGAGAGTTTTAGGGAAAGGTGGAGGGGTAATATGAAAAATAGATAAAGGCGATGGGAAGGATTTGGGATGTGTCTGATTCTGGAGGTCACACCAAGTAGGACATGTAGAGAAAAGCCAGACTGCAGTGCAGGGCTCAGGTTGTATTGGGCTGAGCTAGGAACATGCAGAATCTTAGTCCTGCGAGCCACAGTAGGACTTTTGGCTGCACCAGAGAGCCAACTCTGTATATCCAGATTTAAAATTCAGTTGAGGAAGGATAAGGCCAATACTGTACAATTGCAAGTCAGATATTATTAAAATGTTGTAGGTTAATTTTCAGACATACATGTTACTTATAATAAGCTGTCCCAGTACTGTAACACCACTAAGGCTGCCATGTTCTCTCAATTTTCCCAGTAAAAAACACTAGCTAAACTAAACTAACTAAAACACGGAGAAACTGTTTTGATGTGCAAAGACTCAAATGTGTGTGTTGAGAGAAAGACAATCACCCTTTTTGGGCACCAGTCACCCTACAGTAGACTGAATGATCAACACCAGGGGTGTTCAATCCTGGTCCTCGAGAGCCGCTGTCCTGCATGTTTTAGATGTTTCCCTGCTCCAGCACACCTGATTCAAATGAATGGTCATTACCCGGCTTCCACAGAGCTTGATAACAACCCATTAATTTGAATCAGGTGTGCTGGAGCAGGGAAACATCTCAAACATGCAGGACAGGGGCTCTCGAGGACAAGGATTAAACACCCTTGATCTACACAATACACATGTACATATAGTACCTATTTATGGAAATTGCAATGCAATGACAGCAGTGTGGGCCTATTTTGTGAGAAACTCGCTGCCTCACGCCTACAGCCGCCCACACATAGACACGCATCACCAAGACATGGTATCCCTGCGCTCGTTTCCAAACCGCCTGCCTGAGAGCTGCCGCCCGGCCCCTGTCCTGTGTGTCCTCTGTGGAGAAGTCGTTGCCCTTCTGTGCCCCCAGCGCTCATCACCAGCTGCACATCACTGACAGTCTCAAAGCTCTCGCTCCTGGTATCCCAGTCGATCTGTCTTCCTTGCAGACTCGTCCTCTCAGTGTGACAGGCCTCATCCGTCTGCCCTCCTCCTGCTTCCTCCAGACCCTGGCTGAACTGGACCGCTCTTCCTCCGCCTCAGGGCCATGTTCTAGACCTGCTCCTCATAGACATAGTCTCCCACAGCCTCTGTTCCTCATCAGGGTTCCTACCAGCAGTCCTCAGACAAAACGAGCTGACCCTGGAGAGATGAAACCTAGCATACCCAGGTCCGGTTACACCCACTATCTTGCTGCGCTATTCCCTGGAGGTGATGTCACCTCAGTTTTGGCATTGTACCGGTCAGCACAATGCCTTAAAAAGTAGGGCAAACAGTGGCTTGCTCCACATTGACTTAGGTGATTACTTAATGGGCTGAGCCAGGGAGACAATCTGATACCTCGGTGCTGCAGGACCCAGTGTTGCCCTGGTTACCATGTGTTGGTTCAGGTCACCCTAAAGAGCGGGTTGTCGAGCGGTAGTGATGCTGCTTGCATGGCTGTACTCGTGGCTCGTGAAGTGCTCATGTCGGACTGTGACACTGCAGTGGTGTGTGTGTGTGAGTGTGTTAGAGAGAGAGAGAGAGAGAGAGTGCGAGGAAAAGAGAGATCAATCCATTCCTCTTGATTGCTTCATTCCGTTGCTGAGTGTCATATCTGTAAAGGCCCAGGATGCTCCTGCTGTGTGATGATAGGGGAAGGTTCCCTGCTGTGGATCAGGTCAGGGGGGATTCTGATGCAATTTCGGAGAAGGGTGGAGGCCTTCCCTGTCCCACTTTAGCTACAAACTAGGACAGTGACTTAGAGTTTGTCAACACAGCACCTGTTCTGGTGGAGTGAGCCTGCAGAGTTCGTGGTTGAAACTTGGAAATATATCAAAATCATATATATGACATCAATAATGTATGCAGTATACTTTGCTCTTCACCGAAGCTGTTGAATGTGATCTGCTATTATCTGATATTCAATCCACAGGCTACTACCTTTTATCCTGGAAGTCTCAAATAACTTGTCTTCCTGTTTATGTCAACTTCTCCTCAGGGAGTTGGCAAGAAGTAGTACTGTGGTTTCTAGATGCCAAACAAAGCTGACCTGCTCGTTTTCCAAGCTGCGAGGAGCATTCTTCTCACCTGGCATCTCTGTCCTCCCTAACCCTCCAGGAGAGAGCTACGTCTGCGCCTCGGAGAACTTCTACAAGAAGGTGGACTACACCAAGAACGTCAACCCCAACTGGTCGGTGAACGTGAAGGCCTCGGCCAGCCAGAAGAACCTGCAGTCCCTGGCCAGCAAGGCGACCGGCGAGGTCCGAGAGGGCAAGGAGTTTGTCCGGCCCAAGCTGGTGACGGTGATGCGCAGCGGCGTAAAGCCTCGCAAGGCGGTGCGCGTGCTGCTCAACAAGAAGACGGCGCACTCCTTCGACCAGGTGCTGACCGACATCACGGACGCCATCAAGCTGGAGAGCGGCGTGGTCAAGAAGATCTACACCCTGGACGGCAAGCAGGTAGGCCGCCACCTCCCTCCCCCCCGACACGCCCTCTCACCCCGTCACCTGGGCGCCACACACTCACCCTCACACCACGACTCCTCAGTCAGGATAGGACCGGTGCAGGGTCATGTATAGGCCTGATATTGAGAATGTTGGGCATCTGCAAATCACCCAGTCACCTGCTTTGATAGTGGGTCTTTAGAAAAGGATCAAAGCGAAATTAGACAACACGCCAACGTGGTGGTCAGACGTCAGGACAAAGCACCCACACACACCCACGCTGACCGAGAAACCACTGCCCTCAGGATCAAAGAGAGAAGCCATCGTCTTTAAAATCTATGGAAATGATCATGTAAACCATTCACTAGAAAACACAGTACAGGGAAGCTAACAGTAGTATCACAATACAGACACAACTTATGAATATCATGGCATGTGTTTGTTGTCCAAATCTCTTGATCAGTGAGGCCGAGAAGACCGCTGACACAGCGGACAGTCACCTGGCAAACCTCAACCTGCATGATTGTGGGTTTCAGCCTCTCAGAACACTTCCTCCCCAGTGGTTACCTTTGTCAGGGAATGATATTCCGGGGCAAGGGGAGTGTGTACATACCTGTCATTATCCACGACTGCCCTTGAACAGAACAATGAAAGACCACAGCCCTTTTGAACTTTCTCGCTAGCCACACTCGGGCAGACCTCCATGGTCGAGCAGAGCACCGGTGGGTCAGTGTGTCTAAAGGAGAACAGGGGGCCTCTCTGCTGTGATAGCCCCCCCCCCCTCACCCTTCCACACGAGTGACTGTATTCATTAGTCTGTGGCACACTGGGACTCTCGCATTCCACACACACTATGGGACAACCGTGACAAATGACTGTCATTTAGGCCAACATCTGTGTGCTAACTGGGCTACGTTGAGCGCAGGGAGGACCTCCTGGCTGTGTGTGGAAGAGAGAATTTTTTAAAGGTTTCTAGACTGTTCTACAGTTTCTAACAGACAGTTCCCAACCCGTCAGGTAATGTTCTCTGGGTTGTTTTATGATCAGGCGCTGTAACTTTTTCATAGCTTGTAGTTTGAGCGTTCCTTGTTGGATCCCGGCCAGAGCAAAGCCGTAATGCGTGTTTACCCTGGCGAGGAGGAATGTGGCAGTGATTAGTGTATGCAGAGCGATGGGTCAGCTTTGACGGAGGGGGTCTCTAGAGGTTTATAGGCCTGCGTTCAGTGGTGGAGCTAATGCCACTGAGGAATCCTCCGAGAGCTCAAAGTGGCCTCACCTCTCGTGGGGATTGGTTTATGAGGCGCCACTCATCCCCATGCCGACCCGACCACTCGGTGGAAGATGACTGATTGGATAGTGTAGTAGACGGATACACAATCAATAAATATTCCGTCTGACTCATAGTCTTTCCGTCTTCCTCTCTAACGGGCCAGGCCAGCTCAGTGCTTCCGGCTCCTGTCTCCCTTCATACAGTAAGGAGGAGTGCAGAGGGGGAGGAGGAAGAGAGGGGGAGGAGGAGGAGAGGGGGAGGAGGAGGAGGAGGAGGAGGAGAGGGGGGGAGGAGGAGGAAGAGAGGGGGAGGAGGAAGAGAAGAGGAGGAGGAGGAGGAAGAGAGGGGAGGAGGAGGAGGAGGAGGAGGAGGAGGAGGAGAGGAGGGGTTGGACATGGCAGCGTTCTGCCAGGCCATGCTAAGAGGCCACAGCTGTTCTTCAGGCCCGCCCCTGATATGCCTAAACGGGTCCTAATCCCCCGTGTCTGGAACACTCTGATTCTATCTGCCATCACATGCATCTGGGGGCCGCGGTGCGCCCGCTCAGGAACCCCCCCCACTGCCCCCCCGGCGGCCTGTGGGGACCAGTCAGACCTCCACACCTCTGTGTCGGGCTGATTGAAAGGAAAAGAGACTGATCTCACTCAGTCGGTTATTTCCTCATACATATTCCAATAATGCCCTCATCACAGTCCCTGGGATTAGGCGGGACATAGCTGCACTCTGTAGATATAGAGAAATAACCCCTCTAGGGTCTTGGTCAAGCTAACTAACACTGTTTAGGGTCTTGGTCAAGCTAACTAACACTGTCTAGGGTCTTGGTCAAGCTAACTAACACTGTCTAGGATCTTGGTCAAGCTAACTAACACTGTCTAGGGTCTTGGTCAAGCTAACTAACACTGTCTAATGTCTTGGTCAAGCTAACTAACACTGTCTAGGGTCTTGGTCAAGCTAACTAACACTGTCTAGGGTCTTGGTGAAGCTAACTAACACTGTCTAGGGTATTGGTCAAGCTAACTAACACTGTTTAGGGCCTTGGTCAAGCTAACTAACACTGTCTAGGGTATTGGTCAAGCTAACTAACACTGTTTAGGGCCTTGGTCAAGCTAACTAACATTGTTTAGGGCCTTGGTCAAGCTAACTAATACTGTCTAGGGTCTTGGTCAAGCTAACTAACACTGTCTAGGGCCTTGGTCAAGCTAACTAACACTGTCTAGGGCCTTGGTCAAGCTAACTAACACTGTCTAGGGCCTTGGTCAAGCGAACACACCGTCCTCAGTAGGCTCTCACTAAACCTGCATCACTAAAAACAGCCTAGGGTCAGAACCTTCTACCCATCCTGTGTGCTGGGCCTGTGTGCTGGGCCTGTGTGCTGGGCCTGTGTGCTGGGCCTGTGTGCTGGGCCTGTGTGCTGGGCCTGTGTGCTGGGCCTGTGTGCTGGGCCTCTGAGATGAGCCTGCCTCTGGCAGGGCCCACACACAAGAGGCGGAGATCTCTCCTCAAACAACAGACGGTGTCAGAAGTTCACGAGCTGCTGGAAGGCACTGAGCCTCTGTTGGTTAGGATCTCTGATGTGTCTCTCTCTCTCTCTCTCTCTCTCTCTCTCTCTCTCTCTCTCTCTCCTTGTTTCTCTCTCTTTCTCTCTCTAAGAATGCTTGGCTGTTGCCTGCCAGCCATTAATTTTTAATGAGAATGCATCTCTCACACTGATTTTAACGATGAACATGACTGTATGTGCCATTCAGGCATAGGCTGTACTGTGTGTGTGTGTGTGTGCTGCATGTCAAGTTCAGTCTGTGGCGACCATGTCAAACCCACACATTTGCCTTTGATCCAGCACAAACACACACCCACACACACACACTAACCATGTGTCAACCAGCCCGGTAACTATGTATTAACTCTATTCAAGTCCACGCCTCTGATGTCCATGTCACTCTCTGTTGAACGCTCTCAATCCATCACGGAAGACGTGTCATTCGCTGGTAGCCTCATTGTAATGCACACTTCCCCCCCTGCAGCAGTGGGGTGTGTTGTTGTGTGTGTCGGTGTGCGTGCGACGGCGTGTGTGTCGGTGTGCGTGCCACGGCGTGTGTGTAGTATTCCTGCTCTTTGTGTGCTGAGCCGGTGAGGCTGCGGACTGCAGAGCCCCGACTGCAGAGCCCCGACTGCAGAGCCCCGACTGCAGAGCCCCGACTGCAGAGCCCCGACTGCAGAGCCCCGACTGCAGAGCGCAGGCTGAGATGTGGTGGTCTGGTAGAGGGGGGGGGGGGGGGGGGGGGGGTTGATGCAGTGCCAGCCCCTCCCTGATCCTGCACCGTTCCTCCTCTTCCCCCTTCTCCTCCGACAGCTGGTGGGACCGGTTGCTAGGAGACCACATCCGAGGCACAAAGAGAGCCCAGCTGGTGTGGACTGGTCTGTCAGTCACCACATCCTGTGGCGCGCGCGTGCGAGCGTGTGCGGGGCGGGGTGTCTGTCCGTATCAGTGTGTGTGTTCAGTGTCCCGGTGCGTGTAGCTATGTGTAAGTGTGTAAGTGTGTAAGTGTGTGGGTTCACTGGGTTCACTGCTTGCACCGGCATCTCTGACTCGAGACGAGTCATAGAGAGAGAGAGACAGTCATAGAGAGACAAGAGTCATATAGAGAGAGGCAAGAGTCATAGAGAGAGGCAAGAGTCATATATATATATATATATATATATAGAGAGACAAAGTCATAGAGAGAGAGACAGTCATAGAGAGAGAGAGAGAGAGAGAGAGAGAGAGAGAGAGGAGGGCAGGAACATGGAAAAGAGAGCTGACAATAAATATAATTGCAGTGATGTGGATATTTAGTCCTTCTCAGCTTGATTTGTCCTTGAAGGACAACCTCTACACTTCTTTTAACAGTGTGAAGATCCACCCCACCCCTCTTGCTGTCAGTACAAGAAAATAGCCCCCATTTTCCCCATAACTGCCTCTGCTTTCCAGCCCAGGGAGATGAGGGGGGGATGACAGGGTCTTTGGTGAGTTATTGGTCTTGAAAGACAGCAATTTAGGATGTTTTATATTCAGCGCAGGGGAAATAATTATCCCCTTTGTCTATAGAGCTGAAGTAAATTCCCTCATTCGCCCTCAGCATCCCTGCAGGGTACATTAGAGAGAAGAGAGGCTTTTGCTGGCAGCCATTTTGTGCCCATTCTTCTTAACCGAGGTGCCTGTATTGTAAAGTGACTGTGATTGGCTCCTTTTTGCTGGACTGCCTCTCAGTGAGCAGGTGCATTTGGGGTATGCCCTTGATTAGAATGAGCATATTCCTGCAAACTATGGCTGTTATTGGGAACTTACACAGGAAGCGTTTGGTTATCTCCTCCCAAGGGGAATGGTTATTCAGTTTTTGAATGTCCGGAGTGTCTTTCAGGGATGTGGCGAGTGCTGTGCTTTGTAACTGGATTTAGAGAGCTCATTACTGCCTCAAGGTCCTGTGCAGAGGTTTGCCATATGTCTTTAAAACCGATTCCTGTCAAAGAGCCACTAAAGATGCAAATTTGCACTCTTATTAACTCTCTGTTCATTCACTCTCCTCACACAAGGTAACGTTGTGATTGTCTTCTGTACAGTCTGTGTACGTTTGCAGTAGAGAGTGAATGGTAGACGATGGCATACATTTAGTATCCTGCAGAAGTCAAGTTCAGTCCTGCGTTGAATGTGGATCAGTCCATTCCAAGGCGTGGAGACGTGGTCGTCCGTGGTGGTACCAAGACTCGCTCTCTCCCTCTCCTCCTTCCTCTCTCTCTCTCTCTCTCTCTCTCTCTCTCTCTCTCTCTCTCTCTCTCTCTCTGTCTGCTTCTCCGCCACGGGGGAAGGTTTGGTTTTGCAAGGCATGCGGCGGGAGGCGGTTGTCATGGTGATTTACTCTGCAGTGATGGACTCTGTGTCCATGACAATGGCTGTGTGTGCAATGCGCTGAGTTTGCTCTTTACATTCTGTACATTGTGGTCTCACAGGCTCCACCCCCACCCCCCCCACCCCCACCATATGCGTCTCACTGCGGCACCTTTTCACCCCATCAGATGTACAACATTACACTGCTGGCACACACATGCTCAAACACACACACACACACACACACACACACAGAAATGCACTCATGTTCAGTAACTGCCAGAGTACTACCACAGGAAATGAGGGAGAGAAAGATGGATGAGCTGACAAAGGGGCGTGGCTCCCATGATGCAGCATCCTGATCAGACATTTCAGCCGGCGTCTGGCGCTTCCCCCCCTCCTCTTATCTTCTCCACATCAGTGACCACAACCTGGGCAGTGGGTGGGGGTGTGTGAGCCCAATCTAATAACACCACAGCCACATCAGTCAGCCCCCCCCCCCTCCCCCAATAGCCTGTTTCCATAGAGACAGGCAGCGACGTGAAGCTGGAGGAGGCTGAGGGGGCATTTGGAGCCTATTAGTGACATCACGGCCGTGATGCCCGCTCCTCAGGCCACGGGAACATCAGCCTCCAGCTGGCCTCCATGACTGGGCCAGGGAACACTGCTGCAGCGGGGGGAGACTGAGGACGGGCTGGATCGGGTCGAGGGGATGAGCCCCAGGGACAGGAACTGCTAGCTGGGGAGAGAGGGGGGTGGGGAGAGAGAGCAGTAACGTGGGCAGCCACAGTCTGCAGGAGAGGGCTGCACCTCTCCTGCAGACTGTGGAGGAGGGATGTGTGGTGAAGCAGCTCAGTTCACCAGAGAAAAGACACGACCCAGTAAACCCTGTTTGAAAGAAACATCTCTTAGTTATGCCATGTTGTCATTATTTCGACAAGAGATGAATTCCGCGAGGGTTTTTCTTGACTTGATGGAGATTCTGAGATGTTTTAGTACTGTCTGCCAGACAGATACGATCAAACCTGAGTGACTGGAACGTCATAACAGCCACAACCCCAATAAGCTGTGACAGGCCCTGCCCGCACTCCCCCCCCCCCCGCCTTAACCTCGCTAATAAAGAGGAACTGAGTTAGCAGGCAGCTCCCATAGGAGGCCAGCCTGAGGAGGCCAGCCTGAGGAGGCCAGCCTGAGGAGGCCAGCCTGAGGAGGCCAGCCTGAGGAGGCCAGCCTGAGGAGGCCAGCCTGAGGAGGCCAGCCTGAGGAGGCCAGCCTGAGGAGGCCAGCCTGAGGAGGCCAGCCTGAGGAGGCCAGCCTGGGTCTGGATAGGCGGAGGGCTCTGTGTGCTGTCCATGGTGCTGGCATGGCCCCTCTTCTACACCTCATCCAGCAGTAATGCGTTCTCAAGCGGACCCTATATCACATTACCACCTGACCAGCATCAGTAACAAAGGTAGAGGGTATCATGTCTTCTTCTGTGCTACCTGAACAGTGATTACTGTGTGTGTCTGTGTGTGTGTGTGTGTGTGTCTGTGTGACCCGTTGTCGATGTTGTGTTATTGCAGTAAGTAATTATCCTGACTGTTTACAACCCACACGGAGGGGGGGGGGATCATGTGACCCGCTGTAAGGAGATACGGAGGAGATGGGGGGGCGGGTCCTGTTACCTATGTCCAATCTTGAGTGTCTGTAGCCGGTATGTACCGTGAGCGAGCCTCCCCTGCCGAGCACGTAGCCTGCAGTAACTGCTGCAGCGCTATCGCCTCCGCGGAGACACCTCACAGCGAGCTAAGCTGAAAAGCAACGCTTTTACTCATCCAAACCCACCACGAAGAAGCTGGGAGCCGACCTCCAGAGGCACTATACACCCCCACCAGCCTCCATGCCAGCACACACCCCTCCCCACCCCACTCCCCCACTCCCCAGCCCTGTTTAGTGTCAGTCAGTTGAATATAGACACACTCAATTCTCTCATCCCCCATTTTGGCCATTTTGTCTTCATCCCCAAAGTAACACCCTGGAGCAGCATCCATGTTGACAGAATTCCTTTTTTCGTCGGAACCCAAATTCATTGTGCTTGTAGCTGAAGTCACTCCCAGACGGTACATAACAGTGACAATGCACAGGATATCGAGCGGGTGGGCAGGGATGGTTCCTAGCTTAGTTGTCTTTCACTAACAGGAGGAACAACCTTTTCTACTGAGACAAAAGTTTCACAAAAGCTTCTGAAGCGCCCATTCTATTGAACATGAGACGAGCACTTGTTTAAACTCGATAGTGTCTGTTTACCTCTGTCCCTAACCTAACCTGAGCTCATTATATCAAAGAATGTATCTGCCCTTGCAGAGAATTTGCAACATCATCGTGGCCTCAGCTTTGAGGCACTTTTAGGAAGTTTTCAGAGCAGTGACTCAGAATGTGTATTTGTTGATGTGTGAGCACACCCACGGTGTTGCTACATAATCCAGTTAATCCTTGCTTTCCACGGGCCTGTCTCCTTAAGCCCGGCAAACGAGGCTCTTCACAGCCTTTTCTCTCTCTTCAAAGTGCCAGTCGCCCCAAAATATCCCAGGCCTCCTCCCTAGCATCCCGAGAAAACACACAGATGACAGTTGGGACAGATAAGGGCATTCAGTTTCAAATATATGTTTCTGGAAGCCGCTAAGAATGTGTGGCTCCGCGTCAGGGCTCCTGAATCAGAGATTATGACTTTCCATTCTATGTACACATAAGACGTTTTCTTGTATTTTCAAGGAGATTCTACCCTTTTAATATGACGTATCACAACGTCTATACCCCAGTGTTATGATAAAAGGCACTTTGATACGTCCCAAAAATGTGGAAGTGAAGATAGTGGAAGAATTTGGGAGGAAACACTGTTTCAGTGTCCTTCATTGCTGAATCACCCGATCCTTTCCCCAAATCTCTGGTCCAGAAAACCTGTTTAGCTGTTAAAGAGCTGACTGGGGACTTTGAGGAATTGTCCTGGGTTTCTCCTCCCAGGGCTGTTGCTACACACACTAATGTGAAATCATCTCTTTTTCATTGTGCTGTCTGGACAATGCTGTCACTGTGATGTGGAAGTCAGACCCTTCAGTTATAGCAGTGGTTCCCAATCCTGGTCCTCGGGCCCCCCTGCCCTGCATGTTTTAGATGTTTCCCTGTTCCAACACACCTGATTGAAATGAATGGATCGTTATCAGGCTTCTGTTGAGCTTGATAATTACCCATTTATTTGAATCAGGTGTGTTGGAGCAGGGAAACATCTAAAACATGCAGGGCAGGGGGGCCCGAGGACCAGGATTGAGAACCACTGAGTTATAGGGTGTGAAGGCTGTGATCCACTCACAGTTAGCCAGACTGTGATAGGTAGAAATTCATTCGACCGAGCATTTGAAGAACACAGCCATTAAAGGACGAAGCACGTAGATTTTTTTTACCTTAACCAGAATCAATAAGAGAAAGAAGCACATGTGCTTTATCACCCAGTGGTCTGAGGAAAACCTGGGGTATTGGGGAGGATGAAAATGGCCTGTTTTCTGCAGGCTTCAGAGCACACACTATCGATCATGTTGGTGCGGCTGCAGAGGGAGAGAGAGGCGGGAGTTAGCCCGAGGGCAGTGGAGCATGGCCAGCTACCGTTTCTACCCAGGTCTTCATCCCCCAAAGTTACATTCTCTCACTTGGCTGCAAACAGCGGTTCACAGCCTACAGTGGAAACATCGAACTGGATATGAGTCGGTTGGGCCTTTTTCTTATTTCGCTTCCTCAAACACTCGACCCAACTCTAGCTTCCACCTGTCTAACCACTAAACTCCCCTCAGCCCCTCTCCAAGCATACCCCTCCCCCCCCCCAGCCCTTCCCCCCCTCTAACCCCTCCTCTACCTCGAGATGAGCTCGGTGCAGCAGAAACCACTGCAGTGTTCGCCCTGTCGGACCCCACATCCCATGTTCAGGGCTTTAATATTTCACACGCCACTTTGTTTCTGGATGTCCCACCGTGTGTATGGAGGCAGAAGCATGAGTGAATGTGAGATGTTGTTCACTTGCTCCTGGAGGACCTGCTGAGATGATTTAGCATGGCTGCCTGGCTCTGGAGATAGATCGCCTCTCACTCCTGTCTCTTGCTACGAGAGACAGAGAGAGAGTGAGGGGGCGGGCGGGCGGGAGGGAGGGAGGGAGGGAGGGAGGGGGAGGGAGGGAGGGAGAGGGAGGGAGGGAGGGAGGGGGGGGAGGGAGTGGGAGGGAGAGAGAAGGAGAGAGAAGGAGATAGAGAGAGAGAAATCTTGGAGAGAGCTGCAGTGGATGGAAGACTGTTGCTTTGCTGGTAAGTTAATCACAGACTACGACAGCCCTGCAGCCTCTGGGGCTGGTCACAAGGTGCACGTTTATCCACTGGGCTTTCATGCTGGCATACCAAGGAATGTCCCCAATAACACAGGGGATCTCCCCTCAAGATGATCAACCCTCTGCAGGGAATCTGCATTCTGGTGCAGATCTGGTGACTGTTGCTTTATAAACGAAACACCTCTATTAAACCCAGTGGAACGCGTAATTCTCAGTGGAAACAGCTATCACAGCTGCTGCCCGTGGTGCAGATAAGACATGTCTACTACCAACGCTAGCATCTGTTTTTAATAAGAGGCCTCTGATAATGGCTGTATTCAGTATGTGGCTTTACAGATTTCTCCTTTGACACTCGTTTTCTGTCTCAAGTGTTTGGGAGATAAGTGTGATCCCTCTACACGTGCGAGACAAGTGTCACCACCCATCCTGATTACACCCCCCCCCTCCTCCTTTCCTCCCTGCCCGCCCTCTCCCAAAATGCTGTAATTGCTCTGCATTGCTCCCACAAGGAGTTATATGAACATGGTTGCTTGGGGCAACGGCAGGGATGGTGTCCAGGCAGGGGTGGGGGAGATGGGGAGAGCAAATGAGAAAGAGATAGAGACAGAGAGAGAGAGAGAGATAGAGAGAGAGAGATATCTTGGAGCTCATCAGTCCTTAGTTCCACAGTGAAATGGTAATGGATGCATTCTTAAACGGAAACAAAGCCCGAGGCTGTGGTGAGGAGGAGGAAGATAGTAGACTGCATATGGAGGAGATGCTGCTTCCTGCTGCCTGTCTGATTTGGCTCGGAACTGAAGGTCAGAGCCAGGAGCTGGGGCACAGCCATCTCACTTTGCTACGCTCGGGACCCAAAAGCGCTTGCTTTGTTCCTCAGACCGAAATGGTTCAGAGCAGAAGAAGGCTTTTTCTGTCCTTGCTGCTCCAAATGCATAATTATTTTTGCTTTTCATTGAGAATTCCTCTCCTTAAACGTGGCTTGAAAAACAAAGCCGAAAGGTTTCAGTGAAAACTCCTGGCATAGGGAGGGATTGTAACTGATATATTTGTGAGTGTTGCTGCAGATGCAGTGGCCATTTTCAGGCTGTGAATCATCACTTGTCTGCTGTTTGCTGAAGGCAGACAGACACATCCATCTAACTGTTCTTCTTGGTTTGTGTATCATGAATCATATCCCCCTGCAGAATAGGGATAGAGTATACTGTTGAATGTATGGCTGCTCTTTGTAACATGATCCTCTTGAAAGTGATCTATTGTGCTTGTTCTCAGCTTGGCTACAGGCAACTATTTTGTCACTGAAAATGAATTCCTTACAAGGCAAAGTGTCTGGGCCGAGGTAATTGGGTCAAGTTATTCCACTGCTTCTCAGACGGCAGATTAGATTCGTGTCTTCGGGTGAGATGAGTTTCCTCCAACTTGAGGGCACATTTGCTTTTTAGTTGCGAGAAAGCAAGGTGGGGTTAGTACACTGACTCCAACACTGGTACCTACTAATCCTCTGGTCTTTGTGTGTCAGGCATCTGGGGCTGTCAGCTATTGTTTGGAATCGTGTCATTCTAGAAAGTAGCTTTGAATAATTCAGTCGTTGTTAGTTGTGGGGTCCCTGCATAGCTGCTGGCAGTGTGGATATGTTTGAGGGGACATGTGGTCCTGACAGCTGGTAACACAGGGATTATGGGAGGGGGGGGGGGGCCTGGGGGGGCAGGTTGGGGGGGGGGGGCACCTGCAGTCAGGGAGGAGCCAGGCTCTCGGTAGGATGTCCACTATAGTTGGGGTGTTTGTGTGTGTGTATTTGCAGGATGTGTGTGTGTGTGTTTGCAGGATGTGTGTGTGTGTGTGTGTGTGTGTGGGTCGGGATGTGTTTGTGTGTGTGTTTGCAGGATGTGTGTGTGGGTCGGGATGTGTTTGTGTGTGTGTTTGCAGGATGTGTGTGTGTGTATTTGCAGGATGTGTGTGTGTGTGTGTGTGTCGGGATGGGGGACGGTGGGGGGATCCACACTTTGTTTGCTCATAGGGAGGTTCTGGTTCTGGTCGCTGGGTGAGATGACAAGCTGGGCTGACCTTTCCAGAACGCTGGATGACGCTCGTCTTCTCTAATCTGAACGTTCCACGGGCAGACAGGCCCTTTCGTCTCCTTGGTAACGGTTGACAGAGACTGTGGCATCTCAACCCTGTCCTGGCGTGTCTGAACATGGACCCAGCTCATCTCAGCGAGCTGGGTTTGTTTACCCCCGTCTCTCTGGGGGAGCAGCCCTCCCAGGGTAACTGTTAGCATGCATTTGTTTGCCACACTTGTCTGATTTTGTTTCTTTTTTTCTTCTTCCTTTTTGTTTTTCAAACGCTGCCGCCGCCTTTTCCAGACAGACTCCTCGCTGTTCCTAAAAACACACAAGACAGATGTGGGTCATGTTGTCCTCAAGGACACAAGTCTGAATTGATATAGTATTTTTTTTTTACTCAGCAAAGAAACGCAGCCCATTTGGGATAGTGCCACATTTTGCTCGGAGGTGGTGTGTGTGTGTGTGTGTGTGTGGGTGTGTGTGTGTGTGTGTGAGGCGTATTGAATGCTGGAGGAGAGAAAATGACTGTCACCCACCCCAGAGGGAGCAGGCGAGAGCAGGAGAGAGTGCTCTCTCTCACTTCTACCCAGTAACTCCTGATTTATGGAAATCACCCACCCCCCGAATACCCTTTGAGTCGCTGCAGATAAGACTGCCTTTTGCATATGTCAGCTTCTCCTTGGCACCCCTGAGAGCGTGAGTACAGGACTAATCGTTCTCCTGCTCGGCACGTTTGAATAGGGAGGGGATTAGAGGGGAGGGGGGAGGGAGGGAGAGGGCTGGGGGGACTGGGGCTGTCTGGGCTTCCATAGGCTGCCCTCTGTCCTGCTCTCTAACCACTCCCATGATGCCCCTCTCCAGGCCTCCGCAAAGCTGTAGAAAAGCCACGGACAGGTTCAGTTGTTGCTGACTGGTGGTGCTTTGTAAAAATGTATTAGTCTAAGGAATGATTGGAGATGCAGACAAGGACTAAGTTCCAATCTCAGCGTCTTTTTTCTTGAACGGCTCGATGTTGCTGTTAGCTTTACACGGCTGTGTGTTTGTCGAGGGGAAGTGGTTCTGATGACGATGCCTTATCGTCGTGGGTGGCTGCATATCTACAATACTCTACAATAACCCGAAGACAAGTATCACTGTGGCATAGGCAACACAGCTAATTGTTTCATTAATAATGAATGAGATGAAAATGTTTGCTTGATTATGTAAATTGTGCGGGGGATGCTTAGTGCTAAGATGAGGTGTATTGATTTTCCTGTGCCAAGCCATGTTTATGTATGAAGGCTTATCTCGTTCTGTGTGATTGACAGGGATCTGGGGTGTTCGTTGTGAGGGATCGGGTCAGTGGTGACAGGCATGGCTCCTAGATGAGCCGCACCCAGGGCCTAGAGTTACAATCGGAAGTGGAGGATTGTATGGGATTGTATGGGATGATCATTTTGTGGCAGTTCCGACCCCTGAAACCAGGAACTTGTACCAAAATAGGGTTGCCATACACTGTGCTGCGTGTGTGTGTGTGTGTGACCTCAGTCCGCTCTGTTTCCGTGGGTACTGTCCCAGGACAAGCTTCAATAGGATTAGTCAAAAACACGTTTTTTTCCCCTGTGGAAGAAGAATGGGAGCTAATGTTTGGATTTCACACATTCTCTGAGCTGGCGAGCGATTTTACACCCAATCAGTGAGCATCTTTGCCAGTTTACTCCTACAGCTTCATTAGGGGGCTTCCCTAGGACCCCCTGTGTCTCTCCACCCCACCTTCCCACCCAGAGAGCCCCCAGCACTGGAGGGGTATGGAGGGAGCTGGGAGCCTGTACCCAGGAGCAGGCCACAGAGCTGGGATTAGCTCTAATGGGATTACAGTGGCACCGCCATTTTAGCCAGGCCTGGGAGACTGCATGCAGACTGGGATGACATCATCCCTGGTCTGCCTCTGTCCGACCCTGCTCTCTGTCTCTCTCTCTCTTTCTCTCTCTCTCTCTCTCTCTCTCTCTCTCTCTCTCTCTCTCTCTCTCCTCTCTCTCTCTCGCTCGCTGCTTTTTCTGTTCCCAGTTCTCTGACAAGACAAATGATGCAACCTTTGACCCCGCTAAATCGTGTGTGCGTTCTCTTTCTCCTAGCGGTCAGTTTCTGTCATAGACTGGAGAGGCTATAATGGTCATCTGTGGAGATGAGCTGCTGAATTCTGGGAAGGCCTCCAGTGCTAATTAGCCCACGGAGTAACCTTGACTGATGACTGTAGTGGACATGCTGTGGTATGCCTGTCTGTCTATCTGTTTAAGAGAGGCACTGACTGTATGCCAGGAAATCTGCAGCCCTGTAGTCCTCGAATCCCCAGCACCGCATGGATCCTGTGTGTCTGTTGCCGTGGTTACTCGGGCTCATTGATCTGTCTCTGGTTTGCCATGTAAGCAGCTCTGTGTTTTCTGGGTGCTGGGGGGGGGGGGGGGGGGGGGGGGGGCTGGCCAGTCGCAGAGAGCTCACGTGTCTCTACATGATGTCCAAATGGAATTATGGTCATGTTCCACCGCCCTTTAAATGTCCAGTAGCAGTTTAAGGCTGTTGAAGGCCCCTTTCTCTTTTCCGCTAGCCCCCCCCACCCCCTCCGCCCCCCTCCGTACGTGTGAGGAGAGGGAGGAGGGGGGGGACTGCAGAAATCTCGGGGGTGCAGTAGTCTGATACGCTCAACAGCAGCCCTCCTCTGTTCATAGGCTTCCTCCTCCCCTCCTCTGTTCATAGGCTTCCTCCTCCCCTCCTCTGTTCATAGGCTTCCTCCTCCCCTCCTCTGTTCATAGGCTTCCTCCTCCCCTCCTCTGTTCATAGGCTTCCTCCTCCCCTCCTCTGTTCATAGGCTTCCTCCTCCCCTCCTCTGTTCATAGGCTTCCTCCTCCCCTCCTCTGTTCATAGGCTTCCTCCTCCCCTCCTCTGTTCATAGGCTTCCTCCTCCCCTCCTCTGTTCATAGGCTTCCTCCTCCCCTCCTCTGTTCATAGGCTTCCTCCTCCCCGGCTCGGTACCATTTCAAGGTTAAAGGATTAACCTGCTAAGTGCTAATTCACTCCCAGCCAGTCGAAAGAACAAATCTGTAATTATGCTTCTCCACTGGTTCATACTTAAATAGTAATGAACTGCTTTGGGCCATACGAGCCAGAGAAGATGCCTTGTCTGTAGGCAATGTAGGGGGAAATCCATTTCTACAGATCTTTTACTGCTGTTACTTCTGAACTCCGCTTCGTGCGAAAGGGATTTCAATCTGCCTAACAGAGAGTCAGATCTTTTGCTACTCCTTTCATCTTGTGTGTGTAGACCCGTCTGTGAGCGGGGGTGCTGAGGGTGTCAGTACTGTGCTGGCGATCCTGCTGCTGATTGGCCTTGATGTGACTCTCAGTTGAGGCTACAGTCTAGTGTCCCTGCTCTGAGGGGATGTCTGTTGGTGGCCTACACTGTCCCTACCCATATCCCTGGCTCACAAAGCTGTGTGTGGTACGTGTGGATGTGTGTGCACGGGGGGGAGGGTGTGTGTGTGTGCGTGTAGTGTGTGTGTGTGTAGTGTGTGTGTAGCGTGCTGGTACTTAGTCTTCTAAGCTCCCCCATGTTGAAGGTCACCCCCCCCCCCCCCCCCCCCTTTGCTCCTCCAGGTTTCGGGCTCTCTCCCTTCAGCTCTCATCACATCAGCCTCGTCTCCTAGGCTGTCGTCCTCCTCTTCCTCCTCCTCCTCCTCCTCCTCCTCCCCGCCCTCCTCCCCACACCTCCTGGTACTGCTGCCATGTGGCCCTGAGGCTGTGCCCAGCTCTCCTACTGCAGGGTGGCAGAGAGAGATGTCGTTTAACGTCTCTGTAATTAGTTACAAACATCTGATATGTTCTGTATGGCTGCCTGGCAATTTATCAATGTTGTGATTTTAATTTGATAAAAAACAGGGATCTCGCTGTTTTCTGGACTCTTCATGCAGTTGATATGGCCAGCTTGTGTCCAGCCTTGTCCCCGCCCCTAGTTGTTTGTGATTGGCTGATAGCCTGGTGTGATCTGTGGTGTCCACGAGGCTGAGGGGTGACAGGAGGTGACAGATGAGGGTCAGTTGCCCTGCCTCGCACGCCACCACGCAGGGCCTTATGAGAGCTGGTGGAACGACGCCCAATCAGGATTAAGTGGATGTTCACTCACCAGTGTTATACTGTCCACTGTCTCTGAACCTGAACCACCTCTACTCCCATCACAAACACACATCCTTGTGTGTGTGTGTGACAGGCCTATAGTCCTATCCCCGGCTCCTGTCTCTGCCTAGCCCCGCCTCCTAGTGGCAGAGCTATCAGGTCAGTCAGGACATCTCCATAATCAGCAGCGCTGCACTCAATTAGCTCTGTGCCTGTGTCAGCACAACTCTCCACCCAAACAAACAGGGTCGGCTGTCAGGGTGCATGACATCTCCTCTTCCCCTGCCTCCTCCTCCTCCTCCTCTGGCTGTGACCAAGCGTTTGTCGGTTCCACTCAGTCAGTCAGGTGGTCCAGACCACCCGGGAATCTGAGGGGAGAGGAGTGATGGACAGACAGGGGGGAGACGTCAGCAGCATGTGGTGGAGGCAGCACAGCATGTCTGACCTGCCGCCGCTGGGCTGGGGAGAGGAGGGAGAGAGAGGGGAGGGGGAGGGGAGGAGAGGGGGAGAGAGGGGAGTGAGAGAGAGGAGGGGAGTGAGAGGCAGAGAGGAGGAGAGGGGAGGGAGAGGGAGGTGAGAGGAGGAGAGGGGGAGGAGGAGAGGGGAGGTTGAGAGGAGGAGAAGGGGAGAGGGGAGTGAGAGAGTCTCGCGTCATGGAAAGGCTGACTCCGTCGACGCCTTGTTTTGACTGCTTTCTTTCCATGGCTGCAGCAGCTAACCCCAAAGATGAGAGTTTCATTCACTCCAGATCCTCCTATCACAGCTCATGTCCAGGAGGTCTGGAGGAGACGGAGGGGGAGAGATTCATTCTCAAACTGTTATTGTCTCATCATGTGCAGCATGACTGATTGCAGTGATGGTATGATGTCGTACACGGTCTCGTTCCATGTCCTCGGGTCAGCACGCTTCTCCCTGCCTGACCCTTAAAGATAAGAAGTCACTAAACAGGTCAACAAGGAAGTAAATAGGCTTCCTGAAGATGAATGGAAGCAGAAAACGACATGTCACAGAGTGTAAAGTTGACCACGACGGGGGTTGAGGTCTCCGTTCGGCTCTTCAGGGGTTCCCTCCTGTCGTCCGTCTGGTAGAGTCTCATCTCACTAATGACCTCTGTTCAGACCTGCGTGACCCCTTAACTTAACCTCCTAACGAGAGCGCTGGGCTGGAGGTCAGAGGGAGACCTCAGCAGGCCTTAAGTAGTCCAACAGGGCCCCCCCAGTGCAAGGCCCCATGGCTGAACCCCCCCCCCACACACACACGCACACACACACACACACTGTCTCGCTGCATTGATTGCATTAGTAGTGCAGCTGGGAAGCCTGGGCCAGACTTGATTAGATGTTTCCATCAGTGGGACTGACACATGCCCCCCCTCCCTCCCTCTCTCTCCAGCAGACCCCCTAGAGATTGTAACCCCCCCCCCCCCCCCCCCAACACACACACATTTACACAACTTCTCCCTCAGCACCACTGGAGGAGTGTTTGTGGGGAGAGGGGGGGGGATGAGGGTAGGGCATCGCTCCCTAAGTCATGATTGACAACCTCACAGGCATCTGTAAAATGTCACCATTAGAGATATATCCCCCTGTAAATGCCACACGGTAATGGCGGCGCTGGAGCAAATACAAACTGGATTTCCCCCCCCCCCCTAAGCGTCACAGATCGACTATAAAAGTAACACTACATACATGTTCATCGTCTCATTAGAGCTCTACAGTCGATGCTCTACAAAACCAATATGAACGGGATTAGTATGTCGCAGAGTTTCACCCCCCCCAAAGTCTGCCCTTCTCATTCCTCCTCCACGCCACTCCCGGTTCCCATGGGTACGTGAAGGGGGTACAGCTGGCAGGCTCCATGGCGACCAGACAGCCGTCCACATTTAGCAGCACTTCCAGTACAGAGAGACAACCAGCACGGCAGCTGCCAGGGTGAGGGGCTCCAGAATTAGCAGCAGCTCATAGCTGGGCCGTGTGTCACACAGGAGGCTGCGCTGCATCCTGGACATGACACCCCTCCAGGGCCTAAACCTCTGGGGTGTGGCCCTACCAACCCCTTGTCTCCAGGAAGACCAGAGAGAGAGAGAGAGAGAGGGGGGGTGGGTCTTTGTTTTTTGAGATCCCTGAGTAGGAGGCCCTGATAGGCCTGCTGGTCTGAGTATCTAGCCCTGTCTATTGGGAGGGGGTTGTGTGATGAGGGCGGGGCCAGAGGCCTCTGTCCACTCAGCAGTGTAACAGCTGCAGAGGAGAGGACAGGAGGAGGGACTAGAGTCAGCACCAGGCCAGTGAGCAGATAGACTTCATGTGAAAGGAGTAACCTTACTCTGTCACTGTGTGTCTGTAGTATAAACAACCCTCCAACGTGTCGGGTGTCTGAGACACAGAGCTGACCTACATCCGGGGGCTTGCCACGAGCTTGCTACCGCAGCCAGGGAAAGTCTTGGGACTTGGTGTTGAGATTAAAATGCCTGTCTACTGTGAATCTACAGGCCGAGTGGGATCTCGCTAATTGGGATGTAGTCGAGGTTCCTGTTCTCTTCAACATGGTGTTTATCCTGGATTTTATGGTTTAAGACCCCATGTGTCAGTTGGTCTTATTCAGGCATACTCAGGTTCAGTCTCCATGTAGGGTGTTTAACAGGGCTTTTAGCTAAATCTGTGAACTAGCCCCTTAGCTATGGAATAATCTCCAAATACAAGTGTATAATCTTTTTAATTAGTACAGTCAGCATTTTAATTGCACTCAAGTGGAAAAGGGAAGTTAAAAGGAAGCAGTTTTTCGGAGCCACATTTTGGGACACACAATGGCTCCAGGGTTTGGCTGCTCTGTCAGTTAAATGTGTTACTACCACTAAAGGTGTGTCTTCACGCCTTCTGTCATTACATCTGAGGTCAGTGTCACCCTCGACCCGGTCAGTTCTAGATGTGCTGTGTCGTGCTGTGTTGCTAACTTGTCACCTCTCTGTTCCGTCAGGTCACCTGCCTTCAGGATTTCTTCGGGGATGATGATGTGTTTATTGCCTGTGGACCAGAGAAGTTCCGCTACGCCCAGGATGACTTTTCCCTGGATGAGAATGGTGAGGCGGATGACATCACTTCCTCCCCACATCATGTCCCGGGCTTCAGCCCCCTCCCCCCTCCCCCCCCCCCCCATCTCTCACAGCTCTTCACACTAACACTGCTGCCCTCCAGCTCTAACACAGGCGTCTCACAAAACATTCCTTTGAAAGGGACTATTTTGTCAACGCAAGTTGTATTCTTATCCAATTCATAGGATCTGTGTGACTATTCTGTATTCTCATATTCACCATTGTTCTTGAATGTTCATCGGTTCAAATCATGCTTTCACTACATGTACATCTCTCATACTCATTCATGGCAAACATTTACAGATTGCTCTCATAAAACTGTAGACATGAGGAACTCAGGTCTGTTTCAGGTTCCAGAAGGAAAGAATCCTGAAGTTAAATAAATACCTACAACCCAGTTAACTGAGATGTTGGCAAGAGGCCTCTCACAGTAATGTCAACATCAGCGTCAGCCTCTATGCATATGTCTCGTCAGTCAGTCGACACTGGAAAACCCATCATGGCCGTCTCCCTGTGTCCTTGCTCTACCCCAGCAGCTATAGGTGTACTGTCTTGTGTACATGGACGGATTTGGTATAACTCACTCCCCTGAGTCCAAAGCTTAAGTCTCTCAAATGAGTATGGCCTTAGAGCTCATTATCAAGATGGAGTTTATGTAAATGTGATTTTGACATGTAGATGGAGAGATTAGGGCTGTCTCTGGGGTGTCATTGTCCAAATATCAAGGGTCATAGTAAGCTAAGGACTAGAAGGTGCTGTTGTCTGGTGTTTGAGGTCTTGACAAGTGAACTCCTTCCACACGCAGAGAGATGGCATGAGATCCCAGCTGATAGGTGTGTGCAGATCTTCAGAGGACCACGCTGTGTGGAACACAGGGGTGTGGCTGCGTGTTGATTGTGAGGTGCGCAGGAAGCAGACAGTGTAGAGCAGCAGACATTCATCTGGCTGGTGACAGGTTTGGGTCAGATCCTCTGCTGTTCCACGTGAGAAGATGAGGAGCCTTAGGAACAATACCTTCCCCCCCTCCCTCCCCCTCCTTCCCTCCCTCCTTCCCTCCTTCCCTCCCCCTCCCTCCCGCTCTCCCTCCAGACATCTATTTATACATCTCTACACCCAGCCTCCCCTCTCTCATTCTCTACCTTGACATCGCCACCATAGAGCCTCACGGGCAGGACGGGATCCAGTGTGGGTGCTGGGTGGCAGGCAGGGTCCATGCATCGCCCACACCACTGCCTGCCCTCTCTGAACCAGGAGGAGATGCCAGTGTGCTTTAATGTTGTGGTTCCTTTCTTTCAGCACACTACCCCTCTGGAACCAAACCCAAACCAGGTCCGGCGGGCTATAATAACCAAGGTGAGTGGGCCGGTTCTGCACTCTGGGGTCACGTCAAGTTCAGGCTGACATCCACGTGAACTGGGTCTGGGCTTCCCCATGTGAAAAAGATATACATGAACCTTGTAGAGTTTACATATGTGACTTCAGTGTTACTTTGTACTTTGTATGTTTACTACGAGAATGTCCACTTACCTGTGTAAATAAGATAAGGCAAGCTGAACGATGTTCAAGTTATGCAACGTCATACAGAACATGAATTGCAGACAGGTTTTATACACTGTGTACAGTATAGAGGTTGTGTATATTTAATGGTAACAAGTGCCCCGGTGGGATACAAGAATTAACTCTGAATGTTTACATTACCTGCAGGTTGAACATCTTAAGAATTTTTCTGTCTCTTTTCCATATGAGTGGGTCTGGTCCTGGTTCCATATGAGTGGGTCTATCCAGAACAGGGTAGAACAGAGCAGGGTAGAACAGAGCAGGGTAGAACAGAGCAGGGTAGAACAGAACAGGGTAGAACAGAGCAGGGTAGGACAGAACAGGGTAGAACAGAGCAGGGTAGAACAGAACAGGGTAGAACAGAGCAGGGTAGAACAGAACAGGGTAGAACAGAACAGAACAGGGTAGAACAGAACAGGGTAGAACAGAGCAGGGTAGAACAGAACAGGGTAGAACAGAACAGGGTAGAACATTCTGTGGCTGTGGGCTCCATACTGTTAGTTAGTCTCATTAATGCCATGACCCAGAATAAACTGCGCCATAGAAACCTAGCTGCTATACATACTACACACTGAACCTTGCCAGCATGCAAAACACACACACTGTAAACTGTCTGCTGTAGAACACGCCCTGCAGTTATGTTAAACACATACATAAAATCCATTGAGTAATAGCTACTAAGCATTTGCCTGAATGCTTGCATAAAGCAGTAAATTGTACAGCTGATCCTGCCCAGCTTTGCGCCATGACTCTAATTAAAAACAAGACAGTCACAATGAGCTTCATTATAAACACATCTGGGTGCAGTCTGGTCCTGAATTAACATAATACAGTCTGTGTGTTCTCATTGTTTGTTCTCAGTGTCTTTGTATGCAAGTTTGTTCTTTTGTCAGTTTTGTCTTTCCTTTCTTTGTGGAACAGACTACTGCAGCTACAATGGCCTCAGTCTTGATTTCTCTAATGCTTCTTCTATCGGTATCTGTGTGTGTGGGTGGTGTGTGTGGGTGTGTTTGTCCCCTCAGAATGCAGGGTGATGAAGGGACCCAAACCCCAGAGGATCTCTAAGAGTCCAGGTCCGATCCGTCGTAGCAAGTCTCCAGCAGAATCGAGTGAGCCCATTATTATCTGATCTCTTCTGCCCTGCCGCTGGGACGCAGTCCCGTCTGGCCTCACATAGACTGCAGATACAGAGTTATTCTCTCCCCTTTAAACACCAGCTTCCTTCCTGATTCTTAAGACAGCTAGACCTATCCAACTGATATGGGGGCATGATTATACCGTTTTTACTTGTCAGTTACAATATATAAGTTGTTTTTAATTTCATTATATTACTTGTTTTGAGTTTGGCTTCAGTTTTTTTTTCCTTTTTTTATGTTGAATTATGTCTGTATGTAATTTGCATGTTTTTGTCTGGGTTGTCATTGGTCAGCCTGGATGTCTAGAGACCCTGGTGTCTGTCTGTCAGTCCAGGAAGTCTGGATTCTGCTGAGCAGAATGGCCCTTCTAATTTCACCACATCACTTCCTGCACGTTTACCAAAACCCTGCAATAATACACAGAAATTGGGACACAAAATCCAGCCTTTGTATGATCGGGATCATCTGTGCAGATTATGAATGATAAAATTATACTAATCCAGATATGTTGACGGAATCTAAAGGGAAAACAAAGGTGCTGCAGAGGGGTAGGGTTGTAGGAACTGACCAGCTGTCTGTCTACGGGCCTGGTATTATCTGTGACATATGATGTCTGGTGTGGGACTGACACGCAGAGAGAAGGAGAGAGAGAGGGAGAGAGAGAGAGGGAGGGAGGGAGGGAGAGAGGGAGAGAGAGAGAGAAGAGAGAGGGAGGGAGGGAGAGAGAGAGAAGAGAGAGGGAGGGAGGGAGGGAGGGAGAGAGAGAAGAGAGAGAGACGGAGAAAGATTGAAAGGGACCGCGAGAGAGGTTTTAGAACATGCACACGTTCCCTGGGGTAGGCAGCAGTTTCAAAGTCTCATTTAAGGTCAAAGGGGTCACAGCGGGGGTCAGTAGTCGGGCGGCAGGACGCGTGGCTAGGTGTCCTCCTGTCACCGTGTGTCACTCCACAGCCAGATGGATGGGCGGGTGCAGGATCGGGGCGTGCTCCTGGGTCCTGCTGCCCCTCCCCCCTCCTCCCTTCCTGAGCTGTTCATGTTTCAGTCGCTGCAGGGGTGGGGCAAAGGGGCCTCTGAGACAGCAGATAGGCAGCCAAGTGGCTGGTGGCCCCTAATATGTTTATAGGAGGGAGGGAGGGGCTAAAGATGACAGGCTGGAAGGGTCAGCAGGTGACAATGTGTGTGGCGTTTGTGTGTGTGTGTGTGTGTGTGTGAGAGAGAGAGAAAGATAAAGATTAGGAGGGAGGTCAAAGGTTTCCTGGTGTAAGCTTTCAGTATCATATGGGGATCATACACCTCTACTGGAAAGGGTTAACTAGGCTCTTTGTAAATGTCATATGTTCTATATGATCTTCCCGGTAACACAAGATCTGTCTTTGGTTTTATCTTCTGTTATCCTGTTGAATTAAACAAACAACAGAATAATACTGTTTTATATTGAGTACTGTTAAAGCATTCAGTGTTTGTATTTATCTCAGGCACAATTGATATACTGTCGAATGGTTTGGTATGTGATATGATATTGTATACTGATGATCTGAGACTGTATGCTATAGTTCTCGCCCTGACGGTCAGCTTGCTCCTTTAAACCCAGATACTAACCCCTCCCACCCCTCTTTCTTCAATGGTGGTCTGGCAATCTCTCTCTCCATTATGGGTTGTGTTTGTTTAGTTTTGTTGCACTTTTCCTTTTGAATAAAAGCCATGTTTTCCTTTACTTGTGGTGCATGTTTCTGCTTAACCCCTTCCTGCATCCATCCTTTTTAATACCTCGCTTCTTTACGTTGCTTGTTTTTATGCTGCCTGAATTAATAGGACATTCCATTTATACGTAGCACTTCATAAAGTTTCTTTTGATCAAAACAGACACTTTTAGCGGTCCTGGGATGAAAAGGTGGTCTGATGGCATTGACGTTGGCTTCAGCTGTAAAGCTGAAGCCAAAAAACGACTTGTTTACAGTCCTGACTGGCCCAGAGTGAAACAAGCCATCTGCTCTGTAGACGGTCCACAAGGTTTCTGTTTGTCCCTCAAAGACAAAAGGCTTTTAAAAGTCTTACTACACAAACCGCCATCACTGCTTTAAACAAGGTCCAGCGGTATCCTAGCAACCAGACAGTGTTTGTGGAGGCGGGGGCGGTGGAGGGGGGGGGGAGGCAAACTGAGGCACAAACAGGGAGCCAGTCAGCCCCTCTGGAGAGGCTGAGGGCAGAGCGAGGCCGAGGGAGAGTGGCTGCTCTTACACACCATCTAACCCCCAGGTCTCTCTCTTTCTCTTTCTCTCTTCTCTCTTTCTTTCTTCATCTCTCCCTGTTTTCTCTCTTCCCTCCTCTCTTTGTGTTTGATTCTGTCTCAGCCAATGGGACAGGCTCCAGCAGCCAGCTCTCCACCCCAATTTCCAAGCAGTCCCCCACCTCTACCCCCACCAGTCCTGGCAGCAACCGTAAGCAGAAGGTACTCACCGGTCCTTTCCTCCTCTCCTCCCCCTCTCTGCTGACCGATGTCTTACATCTGTCCCCCCCTGTCTCATTTCATATCGGCCGAATATATGAACTACTAATACAATAAATTCTCCTCTATCTGTTCCCTCCTGTAGGATCTCTACCTGCCTCTGTCTCTGGATGATGAGGATTCTATGGGAGAGTCTATGTAGATGTTCCTCACAGCTGCAGCCTCTCTCCCTGGCCTGACACACAGAGCTGTCTCTGGTGCTGGCGCCCCCTAATGTCTGGGAGGACCTCTCTAGTCTGCACCCAGCCTCTTCCTGGTGACAGTCGTCTACTTTACCTTCACCATTAGGGCTGTTCCACCTTTTGCTGCTTGAGAATTCACCACAAAATCTCTTCTTTTTTATAACAAATATTGTTAAAAATGTATATGCTGGGCGTATACGACAATGATGTAAAGATGACCACGTCTCATTAAAATTCCCAAACTGCCAGTTGTCAGAAGTTGAATTTTAAATGTTTCCTCTTTAAAGAGAGCTCGCAATTTACTAACAGGAAGTCCTTACAAACTATGAAAAATATATTTAAAAAATCCCCAAATTCTTCCATGTAAAACCACAGGCGCAAAAGACCCTCCCACTTCATGTGCATAATTCCAAGCAGCAAACGGACTTTTCTCCAGGGGTGTGTCCATCAGACTGAGCCTACGTTTTTGTGTTCCTGATGCTAATGATTTTCCTCTTTCCGTTTTTTCCTTTTCGTTGTATGATTCAAGGTGTGACAAGTAATTAGAACACTTTTAGGTGAATGTCTTTCTCATCTGCTGTAAATAACTGTGTACAGCCATCTCATCATCCCTGCTAATACTGTAACCATAACCATGCTTCTATAATGTCAATACCGACATCCGCCACACATTCAGACAACATCGCGCGTTCTCTGACGAGAAGGTCTTCACAAACTGAGATGCACGGTTAGGCCAAACGTCTCAGCTACAGCTCCCCGGGCATGTACAGATAGAGTTGAAGAAAGGGAGATGGGGGTTGGGGATAAAATAACCAAAGTCAAAAGAATTAGGCCCTAGTTTAACATGAAGTGATTTGTTTTCTTCTTATGTCAAACTGATCCTGGGAAGAAGAATGCAGTGTACAGATTGTTTAAGCCCCTAGAAAGTTCCATTTTAAAAAGTAGCCTTGCTGCAGCACTGTTCTCGGGTCAAACTCTCTGTTCTGGGTGCCTGTTGAGCACTGTGCTACACACACACACATACACACAGATGCCAATCACCAAGCTTTTTGAGGCAGTCTTGTAACAACATGTACTGTAACCATGGCAATAAAACAGATTTCTGGAACGTGTCACTTGGTGCAGTTTGATCTGCTCTGGCAGCTATTGTTATGACTGCCACTGGGCGCTGGCACACCAGGTTACACACTCTAAAGAGTTTAATGACAATGAAGATGTCAAAGCCAAAGTATATATTTGACTGAGAAAAGAGAAAATGGTAAATGTAAATATGTTTCGATTCCCCAAGAAGAACAGTACTGTATGATGCTGTGAGCTCCCACCAAGACACAATATCTGACTAGTTCATGCTCATTTAGGGAAATTAGATTGCACACTTAACAATAGTGGAGCTTCTCACATTTTGCATGACTTTTACCTAGTGTTAATTGATTTATCGCAATTTTAAGATAGGAAGAAGCAGAAATATGAAGACTTTTCATATGAAGATTCTTTTCTTACACGGGGTTGGTAAAAAAAAAATATTTTTACGTATGTTAACGTGCTATCTCTGTCTGAAACAAAAAAAAAATCATGTTCTTGGAGAATAACACATGAAAGGTCACACCGATGTTACGTTTCTGAGGAGGATGTCCTGTGAAAATCTTATTTACACATTGTTGTGGGACTAGGAAGTTGACTGAGTTAGGCCGGGCATGGAGGCTTGTCCTGGCAGTCATAGAGGAGAGTGTGACAGTGTGGGGCATTACTGTAAGGAAGCAAAGTGAACCGGTGCTCTGCCTCCCCTGGGACATGTCAGACTCTGTGAAAGCCATACTGTACTACACAGTTCTACTATATCGTGCAACAACCCACCTGAGTCCCTCAATGACACCGTACTCCAGCAGGGGGCACTGTGATGTCAGCGCAACAGCTAATCCAACAGCAGGTCCACTTTTACACCTTTTGGGAATAAACGATTTGTAAGAAAATGACGTGACTTTTTTTTTTTTCTGGACGAAATCCGATGTATTTTCTCCCGCCAGTTGTTCGATATCTCGTCTCTTTGCCCCAGATTTTCTACAGCCTAACATTAACAGTAAATGTCAGTTGTTTAGTGTGAAGCCGCCGCCACCATGCAAGATGGAGGGTGTGAACCTATCACCCCCTGTGGTGCCTTTTTTTTTAGATTGAAGTCTTTTGATAATAAAAAAAAAGAAACAGGAAAACAAAGACATGTCTGTCTCTGTTGACAAAACTGTTTGTAAAACATTTCTATATGTGTTGAATTGTAGAGCTGCAGTCTACATTTGTTTTGTAGGATTCCAGGATGCTTCGTCATGGTGCACATGTACTCTTTCTGTTCTCTTTGAATGCATTTCTGGTGGAATGACTTGGGTTACTGGAACATTTACAATGTCCTCTTTATTGGTGTTTTGCTATGTCACAGTGGCTTGTTTCAGTGCTTCATTCTATGTATTTACCGATTCCCTTTTGCAATTAAAAGAGTTGTATTCCAGTTCTCCTTCTGACTGTTCTTACGCTGGTCTCCCATGACTCACCAGTCCACGCTCTTCGTTTCATGGTGCAGACTCATACTGTATGACGCTCCATATCCCCCCACTCTGTTATGATGACATCACACACAGTAGTCCCTCTCACCGAGGACTTGTGAGCAGTCTCTGCTGACAGTGACACAAGCCCTCTACACAGCCTCTAGAATACAGTGTTAATCGCTCCTACAGCCTGGCAATGACTGCAGTATAATGAAAACGAATGCAGTTTTTATTATGACATATTAGAGTTATATTAGAGTTTTGACATTCCATTCCATCACTGCTTTGATGCAGTTTGGACTGTGATGTCATAACAGATACAAGTCAAATGTTTTACAGCAAAGTTGTGGAAAATTTTTGTATTTGATCCAAGGGGTAGAGAAGAAACAAAAGGACAATATTTTACAGCAATGTTGTATCTTTGTAGGCTAGAATACTTTGACAATGTACCTTTAAATAGGCGTGGTCTGTGTGATTTGTGTACTCTGTAGGCTAGTGTTCTTGGTTGTATTTAGCACTTTAGTAAATGATGAAGTAAATTGATGACCTTATGGTTACCATGGAAACAGTAGCCTCAGTAGCCCGTTTCTACCTGTGTTCCCTGGTGCACTTGATCGGAATGTGTGTGAGTGTTGCGTGTGTGTGCGTGTTCCTGTTTGCAAGTGTGTAGAAGACTGAAAATGTGTGTGTGTGTGTGTGTTGAGTGTGTGTGTATGTGCCTGTATGAGTGTGTATGAGTCTGAATGTCATGCACAGCTATCTGGTTGGCGAAGCAAGGCAGAGCTACAGAAATAGATACAAAAGAGCAGACAGCGTTGTGGGTAAAAAAAGAAAAGAAAAAAAACCTTTTTACTATTCTGTTCAGGAGCACCGCCATTGGGCTGTCTCCGTCGCCATGGTAACAGAGAGTCTTTCAATAGTCAACATTGATCTCCAGTCTAAACAGGAGTTTCTTGGGGATTAATTGCACTGCACGCTGCAGGGGAGAGTCCCTTACATTTACAGCGTGCTTCAATGTGCAACATTCACCCTCTGCCAGACCTTTCAGAAACCCTTTTGAACCCTGACTCACTGCCTGCCGATGCTAGGGTACATCCCCCTTTCAACCACGCTCTGTCAAGGATGAAGGGAGTGCATCTACAACAGCAGTAAACCAACCATGTCTCAATAAACGATCATCAGTGGTAGATTCATGCATCATACCTACATACTTAGGCACAGTAAGTAGGTACAGTTGGCATTTGAGATGCATTCATACCATGTTATGGTTGATAGTGGGAGATTAGTTGGATATGTGAATAAAGCACACTTCTTTTACAGGGAGATTAGGTATGTACAATCTTTCATGTTTCTCTGTTTGTTGGTGACACACTTTCAGCTTCCCTGAGTGACAATGACATTACTCCAACACCCGAAAACTACAACATATATCTGGTCTTAAAAACATGCTTAGCCTTTTCTCCATTTCTTTTCAATCCCGTGCAGAGCAGCTGCCAGTGAGTTCTGAAACAGAACACAAACAGAACAGAACGCCTGTGAGTTCTGAAACAGAACACACAGAGGGCTCCTGGTCCCCAGGTAAGATCTGCTTCCAGAGGACTGCAGTCTAAACAAGGCTCTGGCGCCCCCTCCTGTAAGACTGAAGCACTGCTGTCTGCTGGCTCTGCGTGCAGACCAACTGGCTTAGGTGAGGATAGATTGTGGCTCCAACCTGACTGTTTTAGTGGTTCATAGGTCATGATCACATACCAGTTAATTGTAACAGAACACATAATCCACCTGGTGTCTGCTATACTTTCTTATTAATTAGAAAACGTTTAAATAATGTTGTAGCAAGCAGCAAAACAAAACCACTGACAAGAGTGGACTTCAGTTGTCATTGTTGTTATGTATGTTAAAGTTTTCCTGTTGCAAACAAAATTCCTTGTGGTCTCACAGACCCGACCACCACACAAGGGTTCAATCAAATACACCTCAAGTGTCAAGTATGTGACAACCCAGTAAACCCACGTTTAAAACACAACAGCAAAGACAACAACGTTTGCTGTGCGACGCCTTCACGTGCACCTTGGGATGGCTTGTCTGCCTCCTGGTGGCTGTTTTGAGAATGACATGAAGGGTACTCATTTGGCACCTGTCCATAGGAATGTAATGGTATGAAGTAGAGAGGACGAATCATGCAAGAGTTGCCATGAGAACCCTGCGCTCTGGCTTCCATCTGCCATCAGACACGAGGGCAGAACTGAGAGTGATTGGTGGCAGGGAACGCTCTTATCAGCCCTGTTCAACGGGAAATATTCCCTGTGAGGTCTCAGTCTGTTTGTTTGGCTCCAGCGAGCCAGTTTTTCGAGTGGACTCGCTTAATAAGAGCAAATCTCAACTGGTGCATGAGGAGGACTTTGACATTAGTCATGATGACAAGGTCACAATTATGGGGCCTGGCTTTTGAGTAATTACTGCAATTACTTGACAGAGATGGTGTAACATTTGCAGTGTGAGCAAGGCTGCCAGGAGCACTGACCTTCCTAGATTGTGGTTTTGAAAGGAAAATGGCACCGAATATTAAACATGACTGTCTCACTTAAACTTATATATCCATCGCTGCCCCAACTGATTCCGCTCAGTCTCACGAACCCCAGGAAGTGTGTTATAAATCAGTTTCCTGCTCTCACAGAATATCAACATGATTGTCTTCTTCTCTGAGAACGATAAGGCCATAGGCAGATACTGATGTTAAATGCTAAAAATAGCCTTTCTGTGAGACACACTGCCAGTACAAAAGTGCTTTGTCGCCTTTGAACACAAAACCGCCATAGAACTTCAGCAGGAGAGAGAGAGAGAGAGAGAGAGAGAGAGAGAGAGAGAGAGAGAGAGAGAGAGAGAGGGAGAGGGAGAGGGAGCGAGAGAGGGGGTGGCTGTACATGTATTGTGAATGACAAACGACAACAAGCAGCATATGAATCATGATTATTCTCTTCTTGGATAACCAGGAGGCCACAACCTTTAGTGCGTATGTTGGGGACACAGTATTAACTTGATTGGGAAATAAGCCAGATGTTTGACGTCATAGTAAGTTGTAACGTCATTTTAGTAGTTAGTCAAGCCTGTGGACATGCTTTTATGGGAAACCAGATAAGTCAACGCAGTATTGGGCTAATCATTCCAAGCAACTACCACATCTTTATCATGGAAACCGGAATTGCTGGACTGTAAAGCTCCAGTGTAGCTACTGTCCACAACAAGTAAGAATGCTGAACTAACACAACTTCTGAGAAGCAATTTATATTACAGCACTTGTTAATAAAAAATACTCTAATCTTAAAGACATCTTGGATTTGTGGGGTTATATTTGACCTTTGACCTCTCTCCTCCCATTCCTGTTGATCTGGGAATCTCTTCAGGCTATGCTTTTAACTCCAGCCGGATTTGACCCTCATTTGCTGCTTGGCTCAGACACTGGCTGCTGGACAGGGTCTGTCTGACTTAGAATCCAAAGTACAAGCTCTGCTCACAAAGTACAAGCTCTGCTCACAACATGTCTTCTTACGGCAAACAAGGATTCCATTCCTACAGTATTAAAGTACAGTAAATTGGGTGCGCATGTCTCAATACATTCACTTTGCAGTAAGCTATCTGTGGTCAGCTCAATGTCAAGGCTAGATGAGGTTTTACATGTCCAGCCTCATGGGCTGAAACACATTCTCATCAGCTTTCTTTCTCTATGAACCGGTCATCCACAGGGAGGGGCCATGCCAACAACATTAGTTAATTGTGAGGAAATTGTGCTTCTATTCTCGTGTGGGCTCTGGGCAGCAGTTTGAACTCTTATCAGGGAACCATCTCCTGTCCAGGGAGATGCTGGAGGGACAACCGTGTTTGAACAGCCTCTGTTACTGTTAATGTGGGAGGATAACAAACAGGTAACGGCCTCTCTCCGTAGCACACAGGTCACTTTTGTAACAACTCGCACTAGTGTTTTACTAAAGGGTAATCACTATTACAACTGGGGAGGCTCAGTCAGGTAGTTACAACCCAACTCTGTAGTTACAGGCACTGAAACTGTTGGGGGGGGCGGGGGCGGGGGCGGGGGCGGGGGGGGGTCTGCTGGGACAGTAGAGTGCCTGAAACAGAAAGAGCTCTTTCTCTCGTCTGAGAAAGAGAAGTGCAGATATTGTACTTCTCCCCCTCCACCCCCCCCCCCCCCCCTCTCTCTCTCTCTCTCTCTCTCTCCCTCTCTCTCTCTCTCTCTCTCTCTCTCTCTCTCTCTGTGCCCCCGTGGCTGACTGCACCCTAAAAGCACCTTCTGTAGCCAAGCTTGACAGCCTGGGGGGAGTGGAGAATAACATATCTCTCATCTAACTCAACTTCCATGGAATCAGTCAGTCTCGAGCCAAGGATGTGAATAACATCCCTATGCTCCAAACAGGCAGTCGTCAGACTGGTTTCACGCACTGTAAGTGTGTGTCTACACAGAAGTGACCAATTTGGGTGAAACTCAATTTGAAACTCAAATCGAAACGCTTTGAAAGTGGACGATCCTGTTTAGGTGGAGTGACAAGGAATGCTGGGGGTCGTTAAAGGGAGGGGACAGAAGGGAACCAGGATTAAAACAGCTGACTGATGCTGGGAAGTCCCAGAAGCCAACACCTCAGAGAACACTGCGAAGAACCGGAACATCCTCTGACGTTTTTAGGAAGACTATAGGTAAGAAACACTATACTGCATGCAATTACCCGCGCAAATGGCTATAGGAGTGAGTGAGCATGCTGGAGAATTTAGTTGCAGTTTTTATTTGAGACGTAATCTTTAAGTAGTGTGCCTCAAGAGCAGGATAAGAGTGTCTTCCCTCTGTGGAGGGAGAGAGAATGGAATGCTACCTCCGTGTAGCAACATGTATCTGGGGCTTGACTGCCAGTAATGAGTCTACATATTTTGTAGCTAATCGTACAGTGTGCCATGACTGTCAGTATTTCAGACTGGTCAGAATGAAAGTATTTTAGAATGTGGGTAAAGGTGTGTCGGATCCCTGTGATATCAGTGAGATTTTAGCCACAGGTGACATTAGTATCATCTGAGTTAGTGATTGTAGGGCTAGATAGAAACGGATAGATAGATTGTATCTATCTATCCGTTTCCGTCCGCCCATCCGTAAACGGAGTCGGAGTAGCATATAAAGCCCTTTAAGCAATACAACTCACAACAACGCACAAGCACACAGCTATGAGCTATTATGTATAAACATTACACTGTTCTAATCAGCTGTGAGTAATACAGTCACATGACAACATGAAATGAAGTCACAGCAACAGCTCAAGCTTGAACTACCCTGAAACCAAAAAAAAACCTGTCTGACCACATCAGCCCGGCAAATGGCTTCAACACACACACACACACACACACCTCTACACCTTGATACAGTTTGTTCATTGAATCCAATGACGTTTAGTTCTATGACATCAAAACCTCATCTCTTTCGGTCCATCAATCTGAGATTCCTTTGTGTGTCCACCTCATGGCACAGTCAGCTACTGTAAACAGTGCTCAGTAGCAACTTGACACACTTGGCATTGTGTAATGGGCGTGGCACAAAGCACGTCCCTATTCTTAACTGGGTCGTGGGGGTGTTGGGGGAGGGGCAGGCAGGCAGGTACAAAAGGCTTAAGAATCCCCTCCTGTCCTGCACTCTCTCCACAGCTAGAAGGAAGTGGCTTCCTCAACACAGGCAGTCAGGTACAGTCGACATTTGTCGGTTTCTATTTAGACTTTTCTTGTTAAAGCTATGTGACAAACTTGTAGCAAGGTGCGGTGTAACAAGGTGTGGTAAAGACACCGAATATCTTCCGGTCTGGTGTAAAAGTCAGAGTGGGACAGAGTGGAAAGGAGTCTGAATACTCTCTCTTCCTCATTTATTTGGGAATATCGCATGAACGCTTTCCTGTTAGCTGTTGTTGCTGAACCCCTGAGGTGACATGAGTAACATGATTACTGAGACTGAGAGATTCCTGAACATATTAATTATAAGATGCCTCTCACTGTGGCCCAAATATGCTCTACTCTGCAATATATTTCCTGAGACATGCATTGCTGTTAAGACACAATCCCTAACTTCTCAATGTGCATTTAAGAACTTGTTGGCTCTCCATGAAGCAGATAACGTAATTCCCTTGATACCGATTAGTTTGCCTGTGTTTTTCATGGAAACGTCAAAAGGATAAGTACCTTGGCACTCTGACAGGCAGACTTGTCATCATACTTAAGGATCATCGGGAGACTTAAGGGTCGGGGTGATGTGGCAAAAGTCACATTGGTCACTGATGTTAGAATATCATCATCTCCCGAGGGACCGCATGTTTTGCTCTTTATAGACGGGTCTCATGAGATTCGGGTCCCGACAAGTTGTCCATTTATGTCTCCAGTATATTGAGATATTTTGAATTTCTGAGTAAGTTTATTGTCCTGTGGGAGTTTGTGAGACTGTCTTAACTCAAATGATACTGAAGTGTTTCACCAAACAACCAACATGAATTTATGGGGCGGTATTCTGATCTACTGGTATTATGAAATCCACGATCAAAGTTTAAAAGTAACCATTCTGATACTATTATCATCTGAATCTGTATCTGAATTACAAGTAACCTGGTGTCTTTATCTCTGGTGTATTTGCAGTTTGAAGAGTTGACTGGGTCCAAAAGATGTTCTCCTCAGTTACGCAATACAAAAACCAGCATTACTCCCACGTAAAGAAGGACTGTCTGGACAGCAAGAAGCTGTTTGAGGACCCAGAGTTTCCTGTCACCAATGCATCTCTGTTCTTCAGCAAACCACCTCCTGGCACAGTGGAGTGGAAGAGGCCTGGGGTGAGACACACGTCAAATATTTACTTTTCAGTCCTCATCCATCTCACTCTTCCCCTTGTGACTCACCAGGAAACACAATCCACTTTTACAAAGAGAAAAGAACACGATACTCATAAAGTATGAACAAAAAGTCCCCCTTTTCTCCTTTGCAGGAGATCAGCGATGATCCTCACCTGTTTGTGGAGGGCATCAGCTCCCACGACCTGAACCAGGGAGTTGTGGGTAACTGCTGGTTTGTGGCGGCCTGTTCCTGCTTGGCTCTGAAGCCAGACCTCTGGCAGAAGGTGAGTCTGTCTTTGTCACGTTCCTCCATCCTGTCTGAGACGGAGAGGATGAGATGTAGGTCTGCTTATAGGTTACTTCATCCAGTTCAAACTTAAAAGTAGATGTAAATGTACAGAATGTGGTTCCACAGTCCTTTTTACGAACCGATTCATTAGTTCCCTTCAAGAATTGTCATCATATTTCCCCTAACTGGCTCATCGCTGTGTTGCAGGTGATTCCTGACTGGAAGGAGCAGGAGTGGGATCCCAAACACCCAGAGCGCTATGCTGGCATCTTCCACTTCCAGTTCTGGGTGTTTGGTGAGTGGATGGATGTGGTGGTGGATGACCGACTGCCCACCATCAATGGAGAACTCATCTACTGCCACTCCAACGTCAAAAACGAGTTCTGGAGTGCCCTTCTGGAGAAGGCCTATGCCAAGTTAGTGTGACAGAATACAGTGTAAACATCCCAGCTGTGTCGAGTGTCCTTCCTGTATCCCTTCACGACCTCTGACCTCTCTGAACGCAGACTGTCTGGCTGCTATGAGTCTCTGGACGGAGGCAACACCGGGGACGCCGTGGTGGACTTCAGCGGAGCCGTGGCGGAGACCATCAATCTGGAGATGGAGGCGTTCCACAGCGACAAGGAGAAGCAGGAGAAACTGTTTGAGGACCTGCTGAAAGTCTACGACAGGGACGGGATCATCAGCTGCTCCATAAGGGTTGGTTGAATCCCAGAGCTTGTCCCCAAGTGGACCCGCACCGTGCCAATTGTCCAGCGAGCGAAAGCGCCGCCCGACTAACCGTTTGTTGTCGTCACGCGGTCAGGCGGCGCGTCATGAGATCGAGATGCGGATGGCGTGTGGGCTGGTGAAGGGTCACGCCTACTCAGTCACAGCGGTGAAGAGGGTCCGTTTGGGCGAAGGGCTTCGGGCCTACTTTAAGAACGAGACCTTGCCCCTGATCCGCATGAGAAACCCCTGGGGCAAGACCGAGTGGAACGGAGCCTGGAGCGACAGGTGAGGAGCAGGACGCCATTCCTCCTCTCTGCTCAGAGTGTGAAACATTTAGACTATCAGCGCCATGTCGGAAGAACTTTCCGGAAGACCTTTCCGTGTCTCTTTCCACTCCAACTCCCCCATCTCTTCTCTGTCTAGCTCAGCAGAATGGGAGAAGGTTGGCAGCATGGAGAGAAACACACTCGGCATCACTGTGAAGGACGATGGGGAGTTTTGGTGAGCGTCAACAGAACTTGAATTCAATTATTACGTGTTAATGTGTTTCTGATGTGCGGCGGGAACGTGTCATTAATCATTTGTGGATGTGTGTGTGTTTGTAGGATGTTGTTCACAGACTGGTGTAAGTACTTCTCAGAGACGGACGTATGTCGCCTCATAAACACCTCGCTGATCAGCATCGACAAGACGTGGCATGAGGTGGTGCATTTAGGCAGCTGGACCAAACACGCAGAGCCACTGAAGAATCGATGTGGTGGCTGCATGAACCACAAACAGACCTTCCTGCAGAACCCACAGGTACCAGCCCCGCCCACACTACTGGGGTTCTAATCTGCACACATCAGAGCTGCCGTTCCAGGCCTGCTTAACTCCTGCCCAAGACTGTGTATATATTTACATGTATTCATTTAGCAGACGCTTTTATCCAAAGCGACTTCCAAGAGAGAGCTTTACAATGGGCATAGGTCACTGATCATAAACAACGAGATAGTGTCAAAAACATTGTGGGTAGTTAAAACATGAAGCATACATTGTGAAAAGCAAATAAGTGCCAATGGGAAGAAACATAAGAGCATGTAGTTAGTTATTTGACGTTGTGGTAGCATGTTGTTAGCAGTGCTGTCCACAGTGCTTCATGGTAGACATGACTTTGTTCTCTTGCTGCAGTATGTGTTTGACGTGACCAAGGACATGGACGAGGTCTTGGTCTCCCTGCAGCAGAGAGACATGAAGATCCACAGGATGATCGGTCAAGGAGAGAACCTCACCGTTGGCTTTGCCATATTCCAGGTGGGTCTGGGGGACAGCAGAGACTGTGAAGCTGTACTGAACAGCAGCAGGACTGGGAGGAAGGCCTGGCCAGAGAGGCGTCTACAGACAGGGTGTTTGTCTGGGGCGGGGGGGGAGGGGGGGGGGGGGGGGGCGTCACTCCAAGGTCAGATTATTTTAGGGAGTCCTTTGGGCTCCATACTTGGCTTTCCCCCTCAGTCAAAGAATTTGGCCAAAGTCAATGGAATCTCACTTTTCTCCTGTTGGACAAACAAATCAGTCAGTGGGTGTTTACACAAAGGAATAGACCTTACAGTTCACTTCAGGGACAAGAATAATCATTTCAACAAGAACACAAATAATCTGATTAATATTTGACGTCAACAAGCTGAACAAACACCATATACTCCAAAGTAATTGTTAAGGACAAGGTACATTGCTCAAGCATGATTTAAAGTTCCAAACAAAAACGTTTCACTTTGATTTATAGGTGGAACTCAACAGGAAGTACCGCATGCATGACATCATCACCCAGCAGATCGTGGACACGTCAGCATTCATCAACGCTCGCACGGTGTTCAGGAGGTGCATGCTGCCCAAGGGCCGTTACGTCATCATTCCCTCCACCTTCAAGCCAGAGACACTGGGAGAGTACATGCTGCGAGTTTTCACCGACACAGATTCCGGATGCAGGTACCAGAGTTGAGGGGACACAGCTGGGTGTTTTATCGTCAGTCGACAGTGATGCATGTATGTTGTGGGCCTCTGACTTTACCCTCCCTCTTTGTACTTGTTTCATCCCTCTTTCACGCCTATCCCCATCGCCTCACCTCCCCACCTCGGCCATTTTACCCCTCCCCCCCACCACAACCCTCTCACCCCCTCACCTATGCCTCCTCACCCCCTCTCACCCCGTGACCCCCTCTCACCCCGTCACCCCCTCTCACCCCCTCTCACCCCGTCACCCCCTCTCACCCCCTCACCCATGCCTCCTCACCCCCTCTCACCCCCTCACCTCCTCTCACCCCCTCTCACCCCCTCACCCATGCCTCCTCACCTCCTCTCACCCCCTCTCACCCCGTCCCTCACAGAGAGCTGACGGAGGACAAGCCAAAGGTGAAGTGCTGGAGTCCGTTCCTGGGCTACCCTCAGGCTGTGTCCCATGTTTACATCCACAAAGCTGAGGGTCTGGAGAACCAGGACAGCACAGGAGGTAGGAGACTGACTGAAAGACTGACAGACTGTCAGACTACCTGATAATCTGTCTGTTCATCAGAATTGTAGCTTATCAGTTATCCAACCCATTAAACAACATTTCTAACAAACTAAACATAATGGTCAACCACAGATAAATAAGCTATTTATCCAACTTACCAGTGCTCTTGTGTCACAGAAGTCTATCTATTTGTCTCCACGGCCATCCCACACCTTATACACTACAGGTGCAGACCCTTATCTGGTCATCTCCTGTGAGGGCTCGTCAGTGCAGTCTACAGTTCAGAAGGACACCTTGGAGCCCAAGTTCAAGACCAGCGCCATCTTCTATCGGAAGACCCCCAGGAAGCCAGTCACTGTGGAGGTGAGATGCCGCATTCAAGCGTTGACATTATCTGTTGATGGTTCAGAACTCAGTCAAAAAGTCGAGTCTACAGCAGCTGTCATCACACTGTCGCCTGCTCATCTCCCTGTCCAGGTGTGGAACAGCAACGCTCTGCAGGACCAGTTCATGGGCCAGGTGGTTCTGACCGGCTCGGTCACCGACTCCATCCGCGCCCCAGAAGGTCCAGCTGAGGAAAAGGGGCCGGAAGATGGCCGACGAGATGCCTGGCTCCATCAGCCTGCGTATAGCCACCACCTCCAAGCTCACTGATCTGTGACCTCCCACTGTGGTCAGGTGACCAGGAAGTCACTTGCACAGCTCTTAAAATCAACAACAATATATAGACAGTAGGTCATCACTACAAAATGGAAATCTACCAGCCTGACCACCAAAAAACAACATGTAACCACAAAGACTACTGTTGCTGGCGACCAACGATGCACCTTCATGCTATCTGGATTACATTGTATACTGTGTATGGCTATCATTTTTGCTTTTTTCATGTCTGATCAAATACAACAATGTTTTGAATGATGTATACGCTCCTGTGATATGTGAACAAACCTGATGTGCTATAATGATATTGTTTCAAATTCCTTACTGCCTACATGAACACATTCCAGGAAGGAGTATTTCTGACAGTCATTACTTTTTAAATGTCCCGTATGCAATAAAATGTCCTTATTACCATAACAGTGATTCTTATCTCCCAGCATTATTAAATAGATCATACTGTAATCGACAATAATCCTATGATGGTAATAATATGTGTTATTCACAGCACATGTTTATACGTTACAGCACTAAATGTGTTATTTTAGCAAGGTTACCAAGATGTAAAAATGTGATTTATACTTCCTTAATATGGCATTAAAGTTAAAAGTGTCCATGTGAAGGAGACTGTGTTGCTGTCAAGGCCAGCGCCATGGTGTCAACATTGGGGGGGACGAATTACATTTGTTATGATAATTTCGGACAGCGTGCGTGGTTGCCTGTCGTAGCGTAGCACATTTATATTTTTATAACAATATATTGGGGGGGACAAAATATATTATGATTACGGCCTTGGTTCCTGTTGAATTACAATTCAAGTTCCAAGAGTATGTGGGCACACGGCGCCCCCTAGTGGCTGCTGTACTTCATGGCTTCCTTAGCTGCTAACTCCTTGGCTAACTTCAGGCAGGAATCCTGAGGGAGACTGCTGCGATGGTCAGTACCAGGCCTGAGTGATTGGGTCATGGAGACCACTGTTCTGGAAATACAAAATACATACAAATATTAATGTGAATCTGAATCAACATGCACCAATGCTACAATTTTCTATATTTCATAATTACCATTTGTTAACAAACAAGTATTCATTACTTCAATTAGCTCATTGTTTCTGCCTTAAAATATTACATTGTTTAATTTAGTAAGCTGTGTCATCAGCTGTTGGTCACAGTGACCTGTACCTGGAGGAGGTACTTGGATGAAATGATCTTACATTTTTATATTTAATATCTGTATATGTTTATTGTATGCACCTTCCTGCCACAGTAAATTCCTTGTTTGTGTGAACTTACATGGCGATTAAAGCTGATTCTGATTCTAAACCTCAACGTGCATCTCCAACTGCTGAGGAAGTCCCTAATCTCTGGGTGGAACCTTGGAGCATCTCCATGACTCCTTCCTTCCAAAACAAGCACTCGTCAGGTCGGTTTACGGATAGCGTGTGTGTTCACAAAGGAATACATTTCGAGGACATTTTCTCCTTTCTAAGTAGCTAGGAGGAGTGACAAGTGAAGCTAGATGTTGTTTCAGGGAGGGCACACGAGGAGACCTGAACTGCTGGATGATGTTTGAATGTCCCAGAGGTCAAGTCCAGTCTGGTGAGGTGGTGTTTGCTCAACACCTCAGACCACACTGTGGAGAACTGGCATGTCCTGAGACTGACACAGAACCATGTTACTGTGAGAGATTGCTTTTCTGAAGAAGTTAGTCAGGACATTTTGTATTAGTTTGAGACTTTATCTTAGTGCATCATGCCTCGATAAAAGGATCACAGCCTCCGTGTAACAACATGCATCTGGGCTTAACTGCCCTAACTGAAACCACATATTTTGAAGCTGTTCATACTGCTAGTAGTAGTGATAAAGTTAAAAAATATCTCTGACTTTTCACAATTCAGTTACTCAGGTGAGTAGACAAAGCTATACTGGATGCCTATTAAGGTATAGAGAAATACATTACAATCAGATCAAATTTGTTGAACTAAATCATAAACCAAAATAACCTGTTGGACGACATATTCAATACTAGGAATAGATTTCCTCCCAAGCCAATCACACACATGATAAACATCTGAACATTATTGACGAGTAAGAAAAACCTCCTCCTCCTCTCACACACTCTCAGAAGGAAGCAGATCCACAACACTACCAGTCAGGTACAGTCGACTTTTCTACTTCTACTTTGACTTTTCTTTGTAAACGTTTTTTGACAAATTCATAACAAGGTCTTGTATTTATAGCACAGTGTGACAGAGTGGAAAGAAGTAAATATTCCTCAAATATTTTTTCATATAACTTGTCCATAGTCTGTTTATTTGTATATATATTTTTTTTCAATCAGTTTGTTGTCCTCTAGGATATTTTTTTTTTTCTGTCATGTAGTGTGGAAATATGTATGCATTTTTTTTATGTGAAATGTGTTGTGCTGTCAAACTATTAAAATATTTAATCGCGATTAATCGCATTAATGTCATAGTTAACTCGCGATTAATCGCATTTAATCGCACATTTTTATCTATTCTAAATGTCCCTTGATTTGTTTTTGTCCCATTATTTTTTCTCATTTTAATGCTCTTATCAACATGGAAAAGTGGATTGGATTGCTTAGTTAGTGCAAATGTTTTTTTTAAATTGAAAACAACATTGCAACATTGCCTGGCTTTGACGAGGGGGCGGAGAATTCGCATCAGCTGTGTGCTTGGCCATCAAGTGGCCATCAACGTTAGCCTACTACTCTTTAGCCGGCTCGCAAGCCCAAACAAGTGTGTGTGGCGTGCCTGTTGTTTTGTTTCCAGTCTAGCTAGATCCGGTGTGGTGTTGTAGTTTTTCTAACGTCAGTAGTCGTTGCAACAGCATGTGAAAAAAACTACAAACTTTGCTAGGCCAAAAAGAACGTTAATCTTGCGATAAAAAAATGAACGCCGTTAAAATGGGTTTGCGTTAACGCCGTTAATAACGCGTTTAACTGACAGCACTAGAAATGTGATAAGTAGCCACTCTGACATATGAATTTCTGTCTAAAAACCTCATGTCTTCCTTTCAGCTCAGTTTGCGGTTTCAAGAAGTTTCTGTGAGAGAAAAAAAATGACCTCCCCGGCTACTCACTATAAAAAACAAGATTACTCCCACCTAAAGAAGGACTGCCTAGACAACAAGAAGCTGTTTGAGGACCCAGAATTTCCTGTCACCAATGCATCTCTGTTCTACAAGAATCCACCTCATGGTCGTGTTGTGTGGAAGAGACCTAAGGTGAGACACAACAAACCTTTTTCTGTCCTCATCCTCACTCCCTAATTATTGGGATTTACCGGTAGCGCCCAAGTTCTTTCAATTCAATTTTACAAAGATAATTTTAAACGATTGCGTCAAGCCATCCATGCAAACAATATCTAAGGTGTACGCTCAACTGTTGCTCGGATGACACTCCAGCCTTTGTTTGTTATGTTTTAATGGCCATGTAATGCATAGGAGTGTTAAAAAGGTGTATATCTGAGGTTTGGCCATAACACTGCGCTGCATGAGTCATGGGTGGATTCTTAATAATTATAAGGAATAATCACTGTGTTCCATTGCACAATGAATGGCATTGCCAGAAGGCCTCAAGGTTTTCAGTAGAATTTGCAACCATTGTTTCAATGGTTGATCACTCCTGAAAAAGGTCCAGGTGATACTGAATGTATTTACCCATGGTTGAAATATTGACTACATTAGTGTGAATGAACAAAGGAGAATATGACAAGGCCTTACATAACAAAACACATTTTTCTAATCAAACTGAATCCATCTTTCCCTCTTGAAATTCCTCTTTCTCCTTTGCAGGAGATCAGCGATGATCCTCACCTGTTTGTGGAGGGCATCAGCTCCCACGACCTGAACCAGGGAGATCTGGGTAACTGCTGGTTTGTGGCGGCCTGTTCCTGCTTGGCTCTGAAGCCAGACCTCTGGCCAAAGGTGAGTCTTTCGGCTCATGTTCCTCCATTCTGCCTGAGCCTTAGATGAGGGTGACAAGTGGGTCTGCTGAAGATAATTCACCTTAACGCAGGTGTCAGCAAGGATATTAGATTTTTTTTTCTAAGCAATTTCTTTGTCTCATCACTGTGTTGCAGGTGATTCCTGACTGGAAGGAGCAGGAGTGGGATCCCAAACACCCAGAGCGCTATGCTGGCATCTTCCACTTCCAGTTCTGGGTGTTTGGTGAGTGGATGGATGTGGTGGTGGATGACCGACTGCCCACCATCAATGGAGATCTCATCTACTGCTACTCCAACGTCAAAAACGAGTTCTGGAGTGCCCTTCTGGAGAAGGCCTATGCCAAGTTAGTGTGACAGTAGATTGTGTAATATCTGTGTCGAGTGTCCTTCCCGTACCCCTTCATGACCTCTGACCTCTCTGAACGCAGACTGTCTGGCTGCTATGAGTCTCTGAACGGAGGCAACACCGGGGACGCCGTGGTGGACTTCAGCGGAGCTGTGGCGGAGATCATCGATCTGGAGATGGACTTCCGCAGCAACAAGAAAAAGCAGGATAAACTGTTTGAGGACCTGCTGAAAGTCTACGAAAGGGATGGGATCATCTGTAGCTCCATAAAGGTTCTTTGAATCTCAGAGCTCTCCTCAAGTCATCCCAAACCACGGACTGAGTCATCCAGTTCAGGAAACAGCCCCTCTGACTGACAGTTTGCTGTGCTTGTCTCTCCACTAGGCAGCAAGTTATGAAATTGAAGTGAGGATGTCTTGCGGGCTAGGTGAAGGGTCATTCCTACGCAGTGACTGCGATGAAGAAGGTGAATTTGGAAAAAGAGGGTCAGGCCGTTCCCCTGATCCGCATGAGAAACCCCTGGGGCAGGACAGAGTGGAACGGGGCCTGGAGCGACAGGTGAGGATGAGGAGCAAGATGGCATTCAGCGTCAGAAATGTAGGCCCCAAATCTCCATTCTCCTTTAGAATCCTTCCCAGTCAAACCCTCCACTCCCATCTCTCTGTTTAGCTCAGCAGAATGGAAGAATGTTGGAAGCGTGGAGAGAAACAAGCTCGGCATCACTGTACAGGATGATGGGGAGTTTTGGTGAGTGTCAACAGTACATTGTCATTTGGGGATGTTTGGAATTTTTGGTTGAGGAATTAAGGTCACAGCTGCTAATATCTCAAACGTAAAGTCTTTTCTAATGTGTGAGTAAATGTGGCGTTAATCATTTGTACGTTTTGTGTGTGTTGGTAGGATGTCGTTCGCTCACTGGTGTAAGTACTTCACATTCGCACATGTGTGTCACATCATCAACACCTCTCCGGACGGCATCGACAAGACATGGAAGGAGGTGGTGCATTTTGGTAGCTGGACCAAAGACGTGGAGCCACTGAAGAATCGATGTGGTGGCTGCATGAACCACAAACAGACCTTCCATCAGAACCCACAGGTACCAGCCCCGCCCACACTACTGGGGTTCTAATCTGCACACATCAGAGCTGCCATTCCAGGCCTGCTTAACTCCTGCCCAAGACTGTGTATATATTTACATTTACATGTATTCATTTAGCAGACGCTTTTATCCAAAGCGACTTCCAAGAGAGAGCTTTACAAAAGGGCATAGGTGACTGATCATAAACAACGAGATAGCCTCAAAAACATTGCGGGTAGCCAAAACATGAAGCATACATTGTGAAAAGCAAATAAGTGCCAATGGGAAGAAACATAAGAGCATGTAGTTAGTTATTTGACGTCATGGTAGCATGTGGTTAGCAGTGCTGTCCACAGTGCTTCATGGTAGACATGACTTTGTTCTCTTGCTGCAGTATGTGTTTGACGTGACCAAGGACATGGACGAGGTCTTGGTCTGCCTGCAGCAGAGAGACATGAAGATCCACAGGATGATCGGTCAAGGAGAGAACCTCCACATCGGCTTTACCATCCTCAAGGTGGGTCAGGGGGACAGCAGAGACTGTGAAACTGTACTGAACAGCAGCAGGACTGGGAGGAAGGCCTGGCCAGAGAGGCGTCTACAGACAGGGTGTTTGTCTGGGGCGGGGGGGGGGGGGGGGGGGGCGTCACTCCAAGGTCAGATTATTTTAGGGAGTCCTTTGGGCTCCATACTTGGCTTTCCCCCTCAGTCAAAGTCAATGGAATCTCAGTTTCTCCTGTTGGACAAACAGCAGATCAGTCAGTGGGTGTTTACACAAAGATGCAGACCTTACTGGAACAAGAATGGCCATTTCAATAAGAACACTAATTACACTTGATATATTTTGGATGTGAGAAAGCTAAACAAAGATTGACTTTACTCTGGTGATTTAATCACATTACTGTTTGTGTTCTTTTTCAGGTGGACCGCGACAGGAAAGATCGCATACTTTATCACTTCACCCCCAAGAGAAACGTGTACATGACAGATTTCTTCGACGAGCGTACGGTGTTCAAGAGGTGGATGTTGCCCAAGGGTCGTTACATCATCATCCCCTCCACCTACGAGACAGAGAAACTGGGAGACTTCATGCTACGTCTTTTCACTCACACAGAGTCAGGATGCAGGTATAACAGTCTTTTACAGCCAGCTCCCATTTAGTCATTATTCCAAGGTTCACACAAAGACCTACATTGTTCTTTGTGGGCCTATTTCAATTAGATTGGCTGACATTACTGCCTGTACTTGTTTATGTTCCCCCATCTCCCATCTCTCTATCTTTCTCTCTATCGTTCTCTCTATCTTTCTCTCTATCTTTCTCTCTCTCTCTCTCTCTCTCTCTCTCTCTCTATCTATCTCTCTCTCTCTCTCTCTCTCTCTCTCTCTCAGAGAGCTGCTGGAGCGTGTTGTAGGGAAATAGAACACTCAACATCGAAGAACGTTTGGAACTGAATCATGTTCTAAACTGTAGATGATCAGCTGTCTCTGTTAAGTTATCTCTTGCTCTCTGTGGGTATACTATGACATTTCTGAGTCTCTTCAGGATTCGCTTTGGGTTTAGCATCAGTTCAACTTTTTATTACTCCGATAATCTAATCATTATTGTGTCATATTATTCGATTTTATTATATCCACTATTTAATTCTGATTGAGCTATTTTGGTTTGAAAAAAAAAAGTATTCACTTGTTTCCTATCAACTGTCTGCTAAGTGTTCTCAAGAATGATTGCCTTTCTCACCCAAGTGATGATTGATTTATTGTCATTGTGTCAAAAACCTTTACTCAGTGGGATCCTTGGGACACTAACACACTTCCCAAGGCTGTGCCTTAACAGACGTGAACACATGGTACAACTCTATATAGGGCCTGGGGTCTCTGATCAGAGGGATGACCAGATGCCTGCTTCATTCACCTGCGTCTCCTCACCTCTCATCTCCCTGACATGTGACCTGTGTGAAACTACTCCCCCTTCTGACAGTATGCAGAGCAGCTCATCTCTGTAGTAAGGCTGTGTCATTGGTTTCCTCATCCCACATAGGTGGGAGGAGTTTACAAAGCAGTGATACATACCTTTTAACTGCTTTTTTACCCCGGCTATAAATACTGTAATGTTCTCATTCCAATACTGGTGCTTCTTATTTAGAAACATTATTAAATGGATGAACTGAGAAAGACTACTGTTGCCGGCGACCAACACATGCACTTTCCTGTTATCTGGATTACATCGTATACTGTTTATGGCTATCATTTTTGCTTTTTTATCTGATCAAAAGATAACAATGTTTTGAATTATGTCTACTAGGGATGCACCGATACCAAGCTCATGTAGCCTACTTGTACTCGTACAAATACCCCCGATACCAAAGACCGATACAGCACTTTTTGAAAGGTTAAAAAACTCATTTTTTATTCATGACAATGGTAATTATGCCATTTGAAGGTTATTGGACACTGAAATTTGTGCTTTAAGTTTGTGATAAGCACATACAAATAATAATAAAGAAGCTGTCCTACATTCATTAGTCACACTGTGTTGTGCTTGGAAAACTGGCACATCACCGAGAAAAAAAAGATTTTTTTTAATAAATGTATCGGTATCTGCGAGTAGCCTACCTGAAAAAAAGTATTGGTACTCGTTGTTACGGCGCAACAATGTGAGGACTCGAAAACGGACTTAAGACACAAAGGCCCAAAGGTGATATTGTCCATGAAAAAAGGTGTGAAGCTATAGGCTGCAGGTCTTTAGAGTAAAACAGGGCAAGGCAAGTAACTGGCTGGAGAGACACTGAAGTTTCGACCGGGAACTGAAGATCACAGGAGAAAGGGAAGTATGAATCCACAAAAACAAGGTATAATTCAAAACTCAGTAGCCTCGTAGTTCAACATGTGACTGACGTAACAATCTGGCAGAGTCTGGATGGTGAGCAGGGTTGAAGTAGGATGCTTATTGCAGATCTGCAGCAGGTGAGAGTAGTTGTGTGGAGACTACGCCCATGCACGCATACACACACACTCACACACGGGGAAAGGGAGAGAGGAGAACACAAGGAAAAAGAAAGAAATCCAGTGTCACAGGCAGGGGCGTGACACTCGTAGCCTGTCGGTCCTTAAAAAATGGCATCGGTGCATCCCTAATGTCTACGCTCCTGTGATATGTGAACAAACCTGATGTGTTATAATGATATTGTTTCAAATTCCTCACTGCCTACATGAACACATTCCAGGAAGGAGTATTTCTGACAGTCATTACTTTTTGAATGTCCCGTATGCAATAAAATGTCCTTATTACCATAACAGTGATTCTTATCTCCCAGCATTATTAAATAGATCATACTGTAATCGACAATAATCCTATGATGGTAATAATGTGTGTTATTTACAGCACATGTATGAACATTACAGCACGAAATGTGTTATTTTAGCAAGGTTACACAGATGTAAAAATGTGGTTTATACTTGAATTACAATTCAAGTTCCAAGAGTGTGTGGGCACACGGCGCCCCCTAGTGGCTGCTGTACTTCATGGCTTCCTTTGCTGCTAACTTCAGGCAGGAATCCTGAGGGAGACTGCTGCGATTTGTCAGTACCAGCCAGGCCTAAGTGATTGGGTCATGTGCAAGCTGTGTCTTGAGCTGTTGGTCACAGTGACCTGTACCTGGAGGAGCTACTTGGATGAAATTATCTAACATTTTTATAGTTAAGATCCGTATATGTTTTTTGTATGCATCTTCCTGCCGCAGTAAATTCCTTGTTTGTGTGAACTTACATTAAAGCTCCTTCTGATTCTGATTCTGAACCTTAACGTGCATCTCCAGCTACTGAGGAAGTCCCTGATCTCTGGTTGGAGCCTGGAAACATCTCCATGACGTCAGGCTGGTTTACGGATAGCGTGCGTGTTCACGAAGGAATGCATTTCGAGGAAACTTCTTTCTAAGTAGGAGGAGTGACAAGTGAAGCTAGATGTTGTTTCAGGGAGGGCACACGAGGACACGAGGACACCTGAACTGCTGGATGATGTTTGAACGTCTCAGAGGTCAAGTCCAGTCTGGTGAGGTGGTGTTTGCGGAGACTTACAGAACCATGTTACTGTAAGAGATTGCTTTTCTGAAGAAGTTAGTCTGGAACATTTTGTTTCGTTTGAGACTTTATCTTAGAGCATCATGCCTCGATAAAACAGAAAAAATAGAATGCTCTCTATCACAGCCTCCATGTAACAACATGCATGCTTAAATGCCCAAACTGAAACCACATATTTGAAGCTGTTGAACAGCTTCAAAATGCCCAAACTGAAACCACATATTTTGAAGCTGTTCAACAGCTTCAAAATATGTGGTTTCAGTTTGGGCATTTAAGCATGCATGTTGTTGTGGTAGTGATAAAGTTAAATATATATCTCAGACTTTTCACAATTCAGTTACTCAGGTGAGTAGACAAAGCTATACTGGATGCCTATTAAAGTATAGAGAAATACATTACAACCAGATCAAATTTGTTGAACTAAATCATAAATCAAAATAACCTGTTGGACGACATATTCAATACTAGGAATAGATTTGCTCCCAAGCCAATCACACACATGATAAACGTCTGAACATTATTGACGAGTAAGAAAAACCTCCTCCTCCTCTCACACACTCTCAGAAGGAAGCAGATCCACAACACTACCAGTCAGGTACAGTCGACTTTTCTACTTCTACTTTGACTTTTCTTTGTAACGTTTTTTGACAAATTCATAACAAGGTCTTGTATTTATAGCACAGTGTGACAGAGTGGAAAGAAGTAAATATTCCTCAAATATTTTTTTTTATATAACCTGTCCATAGTCTGTTTATTTGTATATATTTGTTTTTCAATCCGTTTGTTGTCCTGTAGGATAAAAACATATTTATGTCATGTAGCCTAGTCTGGAAATATGTATGCAATTTTTATGATGTGAAATGTGATGTAGCCGCTCTGACACTTATCTGAATTTCTGTCTGAAAACCTAATTTCTTCCATTCAGCTCAGTTTGCGAAGTTTCTGTGAGAGAGAAAAAAATGACCTCCCCGGCTACTAACTATAAAAAACAAGATTACTCCCACTTTAAGAAGGACTGCCTGGACAACAAGAAGCTGTTTGAGGACCCAGATTTTCCTGTCACCAATGCATCTCTGTTCTACAAGAATCCACCTCCTGGTGGTGTTGTGTGGAAGAGACCTAGGGTGAGACATACCAAACCTTGTTATGTCCTCATCCTCACTCCCTAATCCTTGAGATTCACCTGTAGCACCCAAGTTCTTTCAATTCAATTTTACAAAGAGATTTTTTAAGGATTACGTCAAGCCATCCATGCACACCAGATCTAAGGTGTACGATCCACAGTCAACTGATGCTGGGATGACGTTTCAGCGTTTGTTTTGTTTTAATAGGCGTAGTAGCGTTACAAAGGTGTATATCTGAGGTTTGGCAATAACACTGTGCTGCATGAGTCATGGGTGGATTCTTAGAAATCATGAGGAAGAATCACTGTGTTCCATTGCACAATGAATGGCATTGCCAGAGGGCCTCAAGGTTTTCAGTAGAATTTGCGATCATTGTTTCAATCGTTGATCACTTCTGAAAAATGTTATGTTATGTGACATACCTGGGTGACACCAAACATTGTAGCAACATTGCTACAATGTTTGTACGCCAGGTGATACTGAATGTATTTACCCATGGTTCAAAGATTGAACTGAAGGAACAAAGGAGAATATGACAAGGCCTTACATAACAAAACACATTTTTCTAATCAAACTGAATCCATCTTTCCCTCTTGAAATTCCTCTTTCTCCTCGGCAGGAGATCAGCGATGATCCTCACCTGTTTGTGGAGGGCATCAGCTCCCACGACCTGAACCAGGGAGTTGTGGGTAACTGCTGGTTTGTGGCGGCCTGTTCCTGCTTGGCTCTGAAGCCAGACCTCTGGCCAAAGGTGAGTCTTTCGGCTCATGTTCCCTCATTCTGCCTGAGCCTTAGATGAGGGTGACAAGTGGGTCTGCTGAAGATAATTCACCTTAACGCAGGTGTCAGCAAGGATATTAGATTTTTTTTTCTAAGCAATTTCTTTGTCTCATCACTGTGTTGCAGGTGATTCCTGACTGGAAGGAGCAGGAGTGGGATCCCAAACACCCAGAGCGCTATGCTGGCATCTTCCACTTCCAGTTCTGGGTGTTTGGTGAGTGGATGGATGTGGTGGTGGATGACCGACTGCCCACCATCAATGGAAAACTTATCTACTGCCACTCCAACGTCAAAAACGAGTTCTGGAGTGCCCTTCTGGAGAAGGCCTATGCCAAGTTAGTGTGACAGTAGATTGTGTAATATCTGTGTCGAGTGTCCTTCCCGTACCCCTTCATGACCTCTGACCTCTCTGAACGCAGACTGTCTGGCTGCTATGAGTCTCTGGACGGAGGCAACACGGCAGGACGCCGTGGTGGACTTCAGCGGAGCCGTGGCGGAGCCCATCGATCTGGAGACAGACTTCCACAGCAACAAGAAAAAGCAGGATAAACTGTTCCGGGACCTGCTGAAAGTCTACAACCGGGATGGGATCATCTGCAGCTCCATAAAGGTTCTTTGAATCTCAGAGCTCTCCTCAAGTCAACCCAAACCACGGACTGAGTCATCCAGTTCAGGAAACAGCCCCTCTGACTGACAGTTTGCTGTGCTTGTCTCTCCACTAGGCAGCAAGTCATGAAATTGAAGTGAGGATGTCTTGCGGGCTGGTGAAGGGTCATGCCTACGCAGTGACTGCGATGAAGAAGGTGAATTTGGAAAAAGAGGGTCAGGCCGTTCCCCTGATCCGCATGAGAAACCCCTGGGGTAGGACAGAGTGGAACGGGGCCTGGAGCGACAGGTGAGGATGAGGAGCAAGATGGCATTCAGCGTCAGAAATGTAGGCCCCAAATCTCCATTCTCCTTTAGAATCCTTCCCAGTCAAACCCTCCACTCCCATTTCTCTGTTTAGCTCAGCAGAATGGAAGAATGTTGGAAGCGTGGAGAGAAACAAGCTCGGCATCACTGTACAGGATGATGGGGAGTTTTGGTGAGTGTCAACAGTACATTGTCTTTTGGGGATGTTTGGCATTTGTGGTTGAGGAATTAAAGTCACAGCTGCTAATATCTCAAACGTAAAGTTTGTCGGCGCATCTCTTCGATGACGTTCGAATGCTTTTCTAATGTGTGAGTAAATGTGGCGTTAATCATTTGTACGTTTTGTGTGTGTTGGTAGGATGTCGTTCGCTGATTGGTGTAAGTACTTCACATTCGCAGATGTGTGTCACGTCATCAACAAGACATGGAAGGAGGTGGTGCATTTTGGTAGCTGGACCAAAGACGTGGAGCCTCTGAAGAATCGATGTGGTGGCTGCACGAACAACAAACAGACCTTCCTGCAGAACCCACAGGTACCAGCCCCGCCCACACCATCAACACGTTCAACTGGCGGTCAGATCTGTGGACACAAGAGAGCTGCCAGAGATGAGCCAGTTTAACTCCTGAGTCACAAGACTCTTTTCAAGAGCAAGTCTTGATCAAGGCTGTCTTTCACATTAGACGTCATGGTAGCATGTGGTTAGCAGTGCTGTCCACAGTGCTTCATGGTAGACATGTCTTTGTTCTCCTGTTGCAGTACAAGTTGGACGTGACCGAGGACATGGCTAAGGTCCGGATCTCCCTGCAGCAGAGAGACATGAAGATCCACAGGATGATCGGCCAAGGAGAGAACCTCAGCATCGGCTTCACCATCCTCAAGGTGGGTCAGGGGGACAGCAGAGACTGTGAAGCTGTACTGAACAGCAGCAGGACTGGGAGGAAGGCCTGGCCAGAGAGGCGTCTACAGACAGGGTGTTTGTCTGGGGCGGGGGGGGGGCGGGGGCGGGGGGGGGGGGGGGCGTCACTCCAAGGTCAGATTATTTTAGGGAGTCCTTTGGGCTCCATACTTGGCTTTCCCCCTCAGTCAAAGAATTTGGCCAAATCAATGGAATCTCACTTTTGGGTGTTTACACAAAGACCCTTGTTCCAGACCTTACTGGAACAAGAATGACCATTTCAATAAGAACGCTAATCACACTTGATATATTTTGGATGTCAGAAAGCTAAACAAACACCATAGTCTGCATATCTATTTCAAAGATTGATGTGATTTAATCACATTACTGTTTGTGTTCTTTTTCAGGTGGACCGCGACAGGAAACATCGCATACATCACTTCACCCCCGAGGAAAACGTGGACAGGTCAGAGTTCATCAAAGTTCGTACGGTGTTCAAGAGGTGGATGCTGCCCAAGGGTCGTTTCATCATCATCCCCTCCACCTTCAAGCCAGAGAAACTGGGAGACTTCATGCTGCGTGTTTTCACTGACACAGAGTCAGGATGCAGGTACAACAGTCTTTTACAGCCAGCTCCCATTTAGTCATTATTCCAAGGTTCACACAAAGACCTACATTGTTCTTTGTGGGCCTATTTCAATGAGATTGGCTGACACTACTGCCTGTACTTGTTCATGTTCCCCCACCTCCCATCTCTCTATCTTTCTCTCTATCTTTCTCTGATCTCTCTCTCTTTCTCCCTCTCTCTCTCTCTCTCTCTCTCTCTCTCTCTCTCTCTCTCTCTCTCTCAGAGAGCTGTTGGAACCTGTCGTAAGGAATTAGAATACTCAACATCGAAGAATGTTTGGAACTGAATCGTGTTCTAAACTGTAGATGATCAGCTGTCTCTCTTGCTCTCTGTGGGTATACTATGACATTTCTGAGTCTCTTCAGGATTCGCTTTGGGTTTCACATCAGTTCAACATTTTATTACCCCGATAATCTAATAATTATTGTGTCATGTTATTATTAGCTTTTATTAAATCCACAATTTAATTCTGATTGAGCTTTTTGAGTGTCTGCTAAGTGTTCTCAAGAATGATTGCCTTTCCCACCCAAGTGATGATTGATTTATTGTCATTGTGTCAAAAGTCTGTACTCAGTGGGATCCTTGGGCTGCTGGCTAACGAGACACTAACACACTTCCCAAGGCTGTGCCTTAACAGACGTGAACACATGGTACAACTCTCTATAGGGCCTGGGGTCTCTGATCAGAGGGATGACCAGATGCCTGCTTCATTCACCTGCGTCTCCTCACCTCTCATCTCCCTGACATGTGACCTGTGTGAAACTACTCCCCCTTCTGACAGTATGCAGAGCAGCTCATCTCTGTAGTAAGGCTGTGTCTTTGGTTTCCTCATCACACATAGGTGGGAGGAGTTTACAAAGCAGTGATACATACCTTTTAACTACTCTTTTACCCCGGCTGTAAATACTGTAATGTTCTCATTCCAATACTGGTGCTTTTTATTTAGAAAACTAAACTGAACTGACAATGTTCTGATTATGGTAATGGTTTGTGTCATTCTTTGAAGAAAAGTCTTTTAAAAAGAAAAACATTGTCCACACCCACCTCTTTGTATCTCATGAAAATGAACACGTACAGTTCTGTCTAACAGTCTACTTAGTGAAAACACTGCTCCTTTTTCATTTTTTTTTTATTTCAGTCCAGTTTCCAAACTGCCGTTTTTTTTGTTGTTTTACACTCAAGACACAGCCATGCACAATTCATAGTTCAAAAAGTCTATTGCTTCAACCACAATTAAAAATAGCGTATCCAAAACAGTCATTTCACCCCCGTCGCGTTTACCTCCTGCTCTTCAGAGATGGGGTAAGGGCTGCTGACTATCCAAAGACGGTTCAGCAGTTTACAAACCCAGAGAAGAAGAAGAATAATTATAGTAATAATTTAAAAAGAAACAATTTTTTTGTCTTTCTTCCAATGTTCTCTTGATACACATTAATAGAGGAATTTTCACACCACTTGTACAGGTTTACACATTCAGAAGGAAGGTACAGGAGAGACCGGGGAGGGGTATCCTGCCAGCGAGCTGCGGCTGTCCCAGAGTTCATCTTTGTGCTCATAGTTCAGTTGAGGCCTGTACATGGAGGGGAGGCCCTCGGTCCCGGGGCCTGGACCAGACCTGCGGGGAGGAGAGGGGGGAGAGGGGGGGGGGGGGAGACACAGCAGGGTGTGCTCTGGACAGACTGTGTGGCCTGGACACAGAGGGCTGCATTCACTGACTCTCTGTCCAGAGGGATGAGTGTCTGATAATCCCAAGCAGGAAAGTTCCATCCAGAGGTGAGGAGACTGTGATCCTGTTTCTTTTTCCGTTTTTCAGGGTGCAAAACATTTACAAATACATACTGTACCATAGAGCAACCTGAATATGGTCATTTAAGTTAAGCATTTCTGAAAAAAGGGCATTTTTACCTTTTCATATTTACATACATACACACATATCCTAACAATGTTAGCTATTTGGAGATGAAATAACATATTCCCATGCATGAAATCTGTCACATCCTCCTTGAAGTAGACATTCCCAGTCTGCCCTCCATCCTGCACGGTAACACGAAGAGCATATAACTGAGCTGCTAGCTAGCCTATACCTTTCAGTCAAGCTGGAAAACAGGAGTGAGGCATCTAGTGCAGACTGAGGTAGCTCTCTCCCTCACACACTCACACACGCTCACACACACGCTCACGCATGCATGCACGCACACGATCAAAGAATAAACACACACCACACACTCACCCTACACGCGATCAAATCAATAACACGACCCATACCGTACTGTCACTCAGACACGCGCCATCTACCAGGGATAGAACTGGAGAGTTCCAGAGTTCAACTCCAGAGCCAGTGGATGGCTTCATGACGTCAGCAGTCAGGAACACCACAGGACAAACCAGAGACCCAGGGGCTGCTGGAACTACCACTCAGACACTCGTCACACCCAACACAGGGAGTCCTGCCTCCTGCCCACATGTCTCTCTGACCTGGGTCCCATGTGGCAACATGAACCAGGAGAGGATACCACAGGGATAAGCATGACTAAACTACTAAATACAGAGTCATTGAGACACAGTTATATACAGAGAGAAAGAGAGAGAGAGATAAAAGAGAGAGAGAGGAATAACTAGATAGAGAGACCTAGAGAGAAAGAGGGAGATAAAGAAACAATGAAAGAAATATATATATTTTTCGAACTATTTTTGATATGGGCAGACAGGCGCGAGGAGTGAAAAGAATAGCTTTCCTCTTGAATATCTATGGTTTTAAATAGTCTTTAAGACGAGTTACAATCATAAAATGGCACTCAGTGATTTCAAAACCTAACCCTGGGCAAATTATTTATATAGCCACCTTCGCCAACTTGCCAAACATCCCCAAAACTCACAGGAACACACACACGTAGAACAAATTCGACCACACTCCCAAACACAGTACAGGAAACAGTTTTAGCAACATGAAGACACTGGAGTATCAATGGAAGCAGCATCATCTGCTGGGGGGGGGGGGGGGGGGGTATGCTGACAAAGACACCATATTAACTAACTGTACACCCTGCATGGACTGAGCAACAGAGGACTTTGTGGACTCACTCAAGGACAGAGATCATTTGAACAGATGGCTTAACACACGAAACACTAAAGGAATCTGCCACAGACACATCGAGGTAAAATGACAGGTCTCCGATAAAACATGCAAAAGTAAGGCTCAGATGTAAAACAAGTGGTGATATTGGCAAACACTGACAGAGAAGACAAAACGTACAATATTCTCAAGACCGTTGTTGGCCGACAATCCCCATATAACACGAACACAATGGAGCTGTTCTACATCCCCTCAATGTCAACTGTCTGACTGAATACAGACGGGGTTCATTACTACCTAATCTGAAGTCTTGAACGATGCCTATCACAAGACACGGGCCTTCATTTTCTAAACTAAATTATGCAAAACTATTCTTAAAAATTTGACCTTTATGTTTTGACTTTGAATCTTGACTCCTAGCCCAGAGCTCCAACAGAAAGGCAGTGGTGATAGATAACCTGCACTGCAGCCCCAATGCAGCCAATCTCTGTCAACCTCTCAGTTGTAGGCTGTCTGGGAACTTCCACACCCAGGAGTGCAGAAGCCATATGGCTGTGATGGATATTCGCTACCTCTCTACATTCCTACTTTTCTTATATTAATACCCCCCCAAAAAACACAAACGCACACAAACGCACACACACACACACATACACACACACACACACAGGATCGTCTGCAAAAGATGAGCGGATTGGTTATACAGAGCCAAAGTCATGCAGGTGGTTCCAGAGGCCCAGAGTATGTCTCATGTCTATTGGTCACTGCAGGTGTGGCCTGGTGGTGTCTTCTAGAAAGGGCTGGAGGAGAAGAGAGACAAGCTGGACAGGGAAGAAAATACAAGCTCCTAATGCTGTTCTCCCTGCTTCTCTCTCTTTTGCTCTGTCATTCCTGAAAAAAAAGTAGTTTTTTCGTAATTTTTCCTTTGTCTTTTTTTCGTTCTTTTTTTTCTCTTCGGGAACCGCACACAAACACACACACGCGCCAGGTGCGCGCTCGCGCCTTTCGGACTAACTGCTCCGTGAGTACAGCGAGGAGGACAGGAGGAGGTGGAGCCGGCTCCTGCCTGGATGTGGTCTGTCCTCAGCATGACGCAGGTGTCCGTCCTCGAGCTGGGAGCGTCACTCAAACCCCACACACCACCAGGGAGACAGCGCCGTGTGTGTGTGTGTGTGTGGCCACACGGCGCCCCCTAGCGGCTGCTGTTCTTTATGGCTTCCTTTGCTGCTACAATCAGGGGGGTCAGACTGGAGAGGGGCTTGGCTAACTTCAGGAAGGAATGCTGCAGGGGGGGGGGGGGGGGGCGACAAAAAGAGAGGAGGGAGAAACATCAGAGGTAGGCTCTCTTTAAATTGTCAGTGACCAAGACGGTCGATACAGAGCGGTCATGTCGGGGTTGTGGTCGTGTGGGACCTGTACCTGGAGGAGCTCCTTGGCCGCGCCTCTGCGGTCCACGTCCATCTCCAGGCAGCGGTTGAGGAAGTCCCTGAACACAGACGACAGCCTCTCCGGGTTCTGGAGCTCTGGCGTGCCGTTGGTGGCTATCAGGTACAGAGCCTGAGGAGGGGACAGGAAGTGAGGTCACGGGCCTTCTAACGTCATGCGGACAACATCCCCATGACGTTCGATATCATCTCGCGTGACGAGAGAGGAAACTAAAAGGCCTGTTGGAAAGTATGTGTCTTAGTCTTACCCTGAGGGGGTTCTCGTTGAGGTATGGAGGTTCTCCCTCCACCATCTCTATGGCCATGATGCCCAGGGACCAGATGTCCACCTTGGGCCCGTAGGCCTTGCGGGTCACCACCTCTGGGGCCATCCAGTAGGGCGTGCCCACCATGGTGCTACGCTTGTTCTGCTCCGGGGTGATCTGGGCGCAGAAGCCAAAGTCCGCTGCAAGGAGAGAACCCCCAGACCAGTCAGACCCTCTGCCCCCGCTATGCGCCCCCCTCCGACCCTAACGTACTGTGGACGCCCCAGCACCAAGCCTGCCCCCTGCTGGACACTCACTCAGCTTGACGGAGCCGTCCATCCCCAGCAGGATGTTGTCGCTCTTGATGTCTCTGTGGATCACCTGGTTGGAGTGGAGGAAGTCCAGCGCTTGCAGACACTGTGGGGACAAGCCTGGGTTAAGGGGACAGACCTGAACATGCATCTAAAACAACAACACCCCCACTAACATGATCTCTGGGTCTTGTCATGGGGGCCTGACTAGGTGTTGGGGGCCTGTTTCAGTGTGCTGTGGGGGGCCTGAGAGGCCTTGGTTCTCACCTCTCTGCAGACAGCAGCGATCTGGCCCTCGTCCATGCAGGTCTCGGTCACCACGTCAGTCAGAGAACCTCCGGCCAAATACTCCATCACCACCCACAACTCATCTCCTACCAGGTAACTGTGGAGGAGATGAGGGGGGGGGGGGGAGCAGGGGTAGAACAGAGGGGACAGAGAGAGGGGAATATAGAGAAGGAGGGGATGGGAAGATGACGTTTGATAGTGTTTGTGTCGCGGTCGTCCAGTTCAGCCATGATGTGTCTCAACCTGTCTCAGGTTGAGACGTGAACCTGTCTCAGGTTGAGACATGAACCTGTCTCCGGACCATGTATCCGGCTCCAGCAGCTGGCTGCAGGGTGGAGGTGAGAGCTCACCTGTCCAGGTAGTTGACTATGTTGGGGTTCTTGTTTTCCCTCATCACCAGGATCTCATTAATGATGAGTTCCTTCTTAGGCTGCTGCTGCAGGTTCATCTGCTTTATGGCTACCTGGGAACGAGGCGACCAGAGACGGCAGCGTTAGATATCCACCAGGTGGGGTTAGGGTTAGGGTTAGGGTTAGGGTTAGGGTTAGGGTTAGGGTTCATGGAGAACAGGGATTCCAAAGAGACAGACACGCAGATACACGTCAGATTTTGAGGAGGCCTTCTAAGGTGACGACAGAAAAAGCGAAGTAAAGTCAACTTACTTCCTGGCCGGTGGCAATGTCGATGGCTGTGTACACAGTCCCAGAGGCTCTGCAGAAACAAGGGAACTTTAGTTCAACACTAAAAACAGACAAATAAACAACACCAAACCTTGTTCTAGTTGTCTTGCTAATAGTTTACACTGCTGGAAGAAGTCGGTTTCATGGTTTTAGTTACAGAGAAGTCATTGTGTACTTGGAGATCCCTTCATGTGCACCACTAGAGGGCGATATTGACCACAGGCCACAGCTGGGGCTGTGCAGCTGACACCTCTGGGTTTATGCTCTACTGTGTGTAATGGGAGCAATAAAACTGTTCATGACGTGACCTTTCTCTTCCTGGTCTTACAGAGGTCGCAGCCATACCCTTACAAGAAATTTAAGACCAGCAGGTTTCAAGCTGTTTGTGTTGGCACAAGGTCTGTATAACGTTTGTCTTCCTGGTCCACTGTAACGAGCAGAATCCTCCCCCTTCGTGACTGCAGGAGCTGGGTTTGAAGGGGAATGAAAATGCGGAGATGCCCTCTAAAGGAGCCCCGGCGTATCTGTTTAGTATGTTAAATGCAGATTAAATTGAATCTTGTCATAATCAGTTTTGGCAAATCTGTCGAGGGTACTGAGGCCTGTGGGCCTGACCGATGATGCCTCTCTCTCTCTCTCTCTCTCTCTCTCTCTCTCTCTCTCTCTCTCTCTCTCTCTCTCTCTCTCTTCCTCTCTCTTCCCCTCTCTCTCTTCCTCTCTCTCTCTCTCTCTCTCTCTTCCTCTCTCTTCCCTCTCTCTCTTCTCTCTCTCTCTTCCTCTCTCTTCCTCTCTCTCTCTCTCTCTCTCTCTCTCTCTCTCCCTCTCTCTCTCTCTCTCTCTGCCATCTTATACCTGGGAGTGTTGGCAGGCACAGCATGGCCCTGGTGACGCTCCCTCCCCCTCTACCCCTGGTGACAGCAGACACTGATCACACCACTGGCTGCAGTCAGAGGTACCTTAGAGGGCCGTGTCGTATTTCTACCTGACTGAAGCACTCTTTGTTTATATTAATACTCCCATTTCAAGACCAGTTCCAAGGAGGCCTTAACCAGGGACAGACATGCCAACTCTCCGCCTGCTGTTTAATACTCAGTTTAGTATCTGATCAACCAGAGGTAAACCTTCACCCAGTACTTTGCTCTGATACCACCAAACCTGTACATATGATCATGATAGTCTATTATAAACAGCTAATCATCGGCCTACACTCTCTTACTTTGCTTTCCTTCTTTCTACCGGTCTCTTTCTTTCCTATCCTTACCATTCTCCCTTCCTCCTTTCCTCCATTCCTCCTTTCCTCCTTTCCTCCTTTCTTTCATTCTTTCTTTCTCCTAGCCCCCCCCCCCCTTCACCCTCCCCCACCTGGACTGTCAGGCTACACGACTGTATTGTCAGAGGCTATGAATAATGAAGCAGTGCTCCTGTTTGATGCGGTCAGCGCTGGCTGAAACAGGCCCAGCCACTGATACCTGTCAGGTGACTCTGGGGGAGGCGTGGAGACAGGTCCATACCGATCTACAGGCTCACGTGTAGGCGCTTCTCCATGGTTCCTCAGAAGTAATACACTGTATCTGGCAGGGTTCTGGATATCAGGGGACTTCTCTGGTAACAAAACCCTTCTGGGTCAATAGCAGGGAGGGCTTGAAGAAGCTAAAGCAGTATGGAGATGTAGCTGTGCAGTAGCTTTTGTTTCACAGTGATTGAGGATTGTCTTCGATCAAGGAGTTTATTTTGGTGTGAGAAACAGACTGCAGTTTCTGATACTGGCCCCGGCTCAAGTCTTAGGTGGTGTGGAGATGAGATGTCAAGGCTAATCTCACCCTACGAGAGAGCGAGAGAGAGAGTGAGAGATGAAGAGGGAGAAGAGAGGGGCTGCTGAGCTGATCTGGCGTGTGGCCATGCCAGGATAAAGTTCTCATTTCCTCTCTACTTCTCTTTTCTTTTCCTACTCTTCAAACATTCCTCATTCCCTCTCCCTCTGTCTCTCTCTGGCCTCTGCAGAGGGAGGTTCTCTATCTCCTGCGCAGGCGGCCCACTCTGCTCCAATAACAGCCATTGAACCGGCGAGTGGATCTGGATTGAAAGTGGACTTACCCCTGTCCTATTTTCTCAAAGCGAGTGTACTTCTTTTTGGGGTCCCCAACACTCACAATGCTCCCTGGAAGAAAACACACATGTTCAGTCTGTGGTTAGTCTGGAGTCTGGCTAAATCAACCACGCAAAAGTCTAAATTAGGTCAGTTAGGCAAACGCACACACACACAAACGCAAACACACACAAACACGTGTGCACAAAAATTTCCATTCAGAGGTGAGTTTGCCCTTTTCAGTCAGCGGCCTGCTGGGGGGCCTACATCCTGCAGGTAAATACACTGAGCTCCAGGTGCATGCTGGGAGTTTGGCCGGCCCAGCAGTGCTGATGCTGTTGGACTGGGACACAAGCAGACAGTACAGAGAGAGAGAGAGAGAGAGAGAGAGAGAGAGAGAGAGAGAGAGAGAGAGAGAGAGAGAGAGAGAGAGAAAGAAAGAAAAGAATTGGGTCTACGGAGGCCCACTTGGCCGTCCTGAGGCTGTAATCTCAGGCTTATTGAGCAGTCTACACTAATCACTGTTGCAGGATGGCTTTACAGCAGGACAGACTGGGAGCACATTCGCACATACACAGACTCAGGCTATCTAACATCCAGAGGACTTCCTGGGTTTTTAAAGAGACATACTCAGTCGCTCCAGAATCTCCTCATCCGTCATCTTGGACTTCTTCCTCTGCCGGTCGGTGTGGCGGTACAGGGTGCTGGACGTGTTGTCCGGCTGGACCTGGGACTCTGGAGGGGTGGTGACCTCCTTCACAGGGGGGGGAGGCTTGGTGGGCTCCATGACGGAGCGTGTGTAGATCTGGACAGGAGGAGAGGGACTCCATCAGGAGAGGGCAGCAGGGAGACCAGCACTCACAACAGGCCAAGTCAGGTAGTCTGGGGGGTTACTACTACTACAGGGAGCAAAACGCTCGGTCATGGTGAGCTCACACACTCACAGATTTAGTGTGCTCGGGTCTCGGTGCAATGACGGGTGGTGGTTCATCGTCATCATCCTCCTCCTCCTCCTCCTCTTCCTCCTCCTCATCCTCCTCCTCCGACACAGGCGGGGCTATTGGGGGCTCCGATGACGAGGTCTTGGCACCCTGGGGGCCAGAACACAGTGAGAACCAGAACAGCCCCTGAGACAGGCCGCAGTAGCAGGGCTGGGAAGGATACGGAGACTGGAGAGACTAAGACTTAGAATAACCCACATTAAGAAGCCTCCAGGGATGAGAGGCAAGAAGTCCTGCTTTCTCTAAGCCTGAATTAAATACAGCTTCTTCTAGTACTTTCTGACTGTATTTACAGTATGGTTCGAGCTGCCTAAAACCAACTTGTATCATTTAATCGTGCTGATGGATACACATGGGACATAGCAGGATATAAACATGACATTTAGCAACAAGGCAGATTCTGGCTTCAACTACCAGAAGGTCAAAACAGTCAAGAGAATCATCAGAAGTTAAGAGTTTTTTTTAAACGCTCAAAAAGCAGCACTTTAAAATGAATAAACACAATATAATAATTCAATAATAACACTGCTACTGAAAAAGGGCAGAGGAAGCTAATGGACATGAATCTTGGTTGAATCCAAAGTTAGGATGCAGGAGAAGGTTGTGTAAAGGGGAATGAAGTGAGGTTAGTGTACTAACAGGGAGGAACAGGAGCCAGTTGTGCATCAGTACATGAAAGAGGGACTGTGCTACAGGTTATCTGTACCAGGGTGTAGCAATCCCATATGTGTTGTCACTCGATACAGCCTACTTTACTTAGGGAGTGCTCTGACTGGGGAGTAAGGAATTTCACAGGAGAAACCTCACAGCTGAGAGTGAGAGCACATGCTACAGTTTATCTGCAACGTCGGTTCACAGAACTACCCAGATACAAGATGCAGTCTGCCCTGTTGCCATGATACAACCTTACCTCTTCCCACTCCATACTTACAACCCTCAATATTCACTAGTCAAAACAGTAACTGTCTTGTGTCACACCTATTGTATGCTCCTGATGGACTCAGGAAATGACTGATGGTGTTTCGGTGCTTTGTTTAACTGAAGTACCATTGTCTGGGACCATGCTGAGGTCCATCCTAGGGGTGAGAAGATGGCCACGTCTGGGCCCACTGGGGCTCACGGGGCCCCTCAGTGGAAACAGGAAATAACTCCTCCACTTCCAGTCTTGGCATGCAGACTATGATGTCATGATTAGCCAGATGTGTTTAAATAAGGCAGCATATCTGAGTGGTGGCCAGCTGTCTGGGCTGGGGCCATCGCTAGCTCCCCGGTCGGCCATGCAGGGACTCAGACCTCCCTCTCCTCAGGACGATCTGCTCACTGAGCAGGGGCTGCTAACATGGGGGCTGCTAACATGGGGGCTGCTAACATGGGGGCTGCTAACATGGGGGATGCTAACATGGGGGATGCTAACATGGGGGATGCTAACATGGGGGCTGCTAACATGGGGGCTGCTAACATGGGGGATGCTAACATGGGGGATGCTAACATGGGGATGCTAACATGGGGGATGCTAACATGGGGGATGCTAACATGGGGGATGCTAACATGGGGGATGCTAACATGGGGGATGCTAACATGGGCCGACCTCAGATAAACAGATCGGGTGACTCTGGGATTCCATAGTATGGCGCTGAAGAAGACAGTCGAGCAGGAAGGGTTGCTGTGTTGGGGTTTTCCAGAGCTATGAGGTTATCTGGGGTGCTGATGGAGTTGAGCACATACTGGCTACGTGGGTCACGAACGGGGTGAGGAACATGGCGTCATACATGCAGGAAATTGACAATCATCACAACCCTTTTTGGTACGTTCCCCTGCCTTGTCGTTAGAAGGACGGGCCTGTTTCGAAGATGTCTCGCATCTACATTCTGTAATTTGGAAGTTAATCACACCCAATCAAATCCCCCCCCCCCCCAATTAAACGTGTAATACAGAGAGTGATGATGTCTCTAAAATCTTTCAAATCAAACATTTAGCAGATGGGAAGTATGGGTCCTTCCCATCGCACCTTCAGCGGTGCCTGGATCAGATCTGGCATCAAGAAGACTAGAGGATCAAACGGGTTCAAATTTAGCGGCAGCCAATGTGGAGCGACAGCAATGTGGAAAGTAATATGGAGGAATTACCTTGTCAAATAATGCGCTGCAGGTTCTAAGGCTGACAGGAGGCCCAGACGACAGCAGTCGGTTCTGAATGTGGAGGTTGAAAACGGGAGGATTTACTCGACATGAACCCACACAACAGTTCAGAGCACATGGGACTGGAGGAGGGGGGTGGGGGGGGGGGGAGGGGGCCGAGGGCAGGGGACCGATACTAAGGGATGGAGGCAGGCTTCTAGAACTGTCATCGTCCTGCCTTTGTGCGTCGGAACTCCTCACGTACAATGTCGTCTGAGGAGGGATGCATGATGGGTAAGGACGACCTTCTTAGAAAAGACCAATCATGCTGGGAGGACTCATCGCAGATGACCTGACCTTGCTGTTGACGTGGAGAATGCAAGGTGATCAATGATAGAATCCCAATAAGAGTTTTGCTCTACTATGAGTCCCTCCTGTTGCCTCCATCGTGGAACAGTGAGGGACCTACACACTTCAGACCAGACTTTTCCTGTGATGAGCGGCTGAGGAGTGGTATGTTTGGACTTAACCTCTGCTTTTATCAGGTGGTTTATTGCCTGAGGTTGGTTCACTGATAGCTTGGGGTAATGATTAGACTCAGAGTCAAGTCTGGCTTTAAACACAGTGTGTGTGTGCGTGTGTGTGTGTGTGTCCGGGCGCATGTGTGTGACAGCCAGCAACTTCTAAGAACCATACTAGAAATTATAGATTGGCCAACAGAACTTTGACCAACAAAATAAAACCGACAAAACTGAAGGTTTAAAGGTCTATTTCTCTCCTTCAGCTCCGTTCAGGAGCAGCAACATGAGCGAAACTGTCCACTCAGTCCAGCAAACACATGACAGAAAACCTAGAAAGCGTTTCATGAGAAGCCCCTAAGTCAGAAAACACAACATCAAATAAACCTTTCAATCTTTTACTGTCCCCTGACTTCAAGGCACAAGCTGATGACTTCATATTTTATCTAAAGTCACTTACCTGTCCAATTACCATATGCTAAATGATTACATATACCTATTTGTGAGAAAATGTAATCACTTGTATAAAGACTAACTGCTTAACCCCTGTCCTGATGGGATCAATGTGTGACTATTAGGGTTTAACAGTATAACATCTGTAATATGATGTTCTGAAATTGAACAATCATATTAATCATCGCGGGTCGTAGAGTAGTAGTCACAAAGCTAATTTACAAGGGAAAGTTTTGAAAAGCTCATCTGGTCATGTGAGGTCAGGACAGAAGATGATTGAGCACCCGGTCTAGATTCTACCTCCTCATACAGCAGTACCTGCAGAACCGGAGAGAGAGAGAGAGAGAGAGAGAGAGAGAGAGAGAGAGAGAGAGAGAGAGAGAGAGAGAGAGAGAGAGAGCAAGGGAGGGAGGGAGAGAGAGAGAGAGAGGGGGGAAGAGAGAGGAAGAAAGAGAGAGAGGAAGAAAGAGAGAGAGGAAGAGAGAGAGAGAGAGAGAGAGAGAGAGAGAGAGAGAGAGAGAGAGAGAGAGAGAGAGAGAGAGAGAGGGGGGAAGAGAGAGGAAGAAAGAGAGAGAGGAAGAAAGAGAGAGAGGAAGAAAGAGAGAGAGGAAGAGAGAGAGAGAGAGAGAGAGAGAGAGAGCAAGGGAGGGAGGGAGAGAGAGAGAGAGAGAGGGGGGAAGAGAGAGGAAGAAAGAGAGAGAGGAAGAAAGAGAGAGAGGAAGAGAGAGAGAGAGAGAGAGAGAGAGAGAGAGAGAGAGAGAGAGAGAGAGAGAGAGAGAGAGAGAGAGAGAGAGAGAGAGAGACAGACAGCTCTCCCAACTGATGCTCTCTACTAATTGATTATTCAGACCTTCCTGAAAACACTCTTCCTGGTGTACTGCAGGTGAAAGCTATCACGGCACCAACACAGCACTTACTGTGCATGATGGACACCGCACGATGTACAGAAATGTCCTTTCTACGTAAAGCTGAAAGCTTAAAAATGCAATCGAATTAGGTAGCGTGAGAGGTTCGTTTTCAAAGTAAACTCTGCTGCGTGTCAAACAGTATGATTACTATTTGTGTTCTTTAACTTCAAAGCAGCTCCTTGGCAATCTGACTACTATGTGATGAACGAGGACTTAAGGAAAGGAGGTTTGAAGTGAATCGGTACTTACCAGAGTGTTGGCAGCTATGTATCCATGTGCTGATTTGTCTGAAACAGAAAGGGATTGTCACAAGTCAACTTTCACACAGTAACCACAGAGCGAGGCGTCTCAGATCTACTTCAGGATATCCTAAGGTTCTACATCTGGATATTGTAACGATCCAAGCTGTTGCTCAGAGGTGTGTGTTGGTTGCTGTTGAACTTGAGGGGGCATCCTAGCCTCGGTATGGGGTTGTGTACCTCCAGACGTGAAGCTCATGTACTTCTGGTTGTTGACGGTCTCTTTGGAGTCGTAGAACTTGAGGACATCCAGGACGGCCTGAGGGTTCTTCTTTTGCTCCAGCTTGGTGATGTTGGAGGTCTGGAGGAGTCTCGCCCACTGCTCCGGAATGCCCTGGGGGTGAGAGGAGGAAAGCTCACGGTCAGATGCAGTCCAAGTGCAGGCCTGAGGGAAGATGCAGTAGGTGAATGAGGGGTATACTAACAGTGAACTCTCCTGTTACAGCGTCAAAGCCCACATGGATAGTGTGCTCAAAGTCGGAGGGCAGGGATATCTCTGGACGTTCCTTCTCCTTCTTCTTGTTTGCTGATGGAGGTAAACAAAAGGGTAATCAGGTGTGACACTGATGAACCAGGCTGATGTTGTCAGTGGAGCCAGAGAGTGGTTTAGCCCATTGTATTCGGGCTCCGTCTGTCCTCCAGGTTCTGTGTGGAGGGTGAAGCGGAGGAGGCGTGTACTCACTTTTGTCTCCCCCAGGGAAGATGGAGCGCAGGCGGACCTTCTTGTTCTTCTCTTCGGGAGCCATTGGGAGTGGTTTGGAGGCGTGATTCAACAACGAAGAGTCTCGGGAACTACTGTTCATCCTCAAGGGGGGGGCTGGTGGTTTCTCTTCAATATCGACACTATCGGACATCTTTAGTAGCACTCACAATGTCCTGGGAAGGAGAGGCGAAAGAGAGGTGTTAGGCATCGACTGGGAGGTTAGCGAGAGGAGAGGGAGAGGCAGAGGCAGAGGCAGAGGCAGGGAGACGAGCGAGACAGAGACATGGAGGCCTGAGGGAAGCAGAGCCAAAGCAGGCTCTCTCTCTCTCCTGAGATATCAAAATAAGCAGATGTACATTTCTCACTGTGCCACACCGCAGGTTTCCTTTACATCAACAACCACTCTCCTACCACGGAGGGAAGATTAAAAGAATTTGTATTATCCGAAAGGTTATTGCCTCTTCAAGGCATCTTACAAAATGGGATCTCGGTTACATTCTTGGATTTCAGCTCGGTAACAAACGTAACACAGATGTGTGAGTGGAGATGTCAGAAGTTCACCCAAAGCTCCATTCCTCTGGGTGCAGGCCCAGTTCTCGGTGGGATGGCCCCCCCCCCCCTCTCTCCCCCCAGAGTGAGGCAGTTTGGCCCGATAAGCAGCATGAGCAGAGGTCAGCGTGTCTAAATCTCCAGGGCCCACAAGGAGGGCCCTCTCTGGGCACCAGGGGGGCACCAGATCCCTTAATCTGCCTCGGCTTAAACCTACAATTTCCTGTCGTATCTGGACTCTCAGGCTTCCTAATCTGCTTCCTGAAGGACGTCTTCTGTGTTGAGGAAATGGTGTTTGATGTCTCGTGCGTGTCGTGAAAGAAACAATCCAGTCATAAGACCACTGACTGGGGGGGGGGGAATGATGCCCATGAAACTGCTGATATTTTGATCTGAATGAGCCCATCCAACTGCCACTGAGCAGTTTCTAAAACTTAACTTGGCTTCTGCTGCAATCTATTAGAAATGGTGATTACAAATAGTCATAAAAATAAGTATTATGGAGCAACAGAAATTAGAAAACTGTTTTTCCTCTACCTCCCATGACTTTAGACCTTGTTTGTAACTGAAATTCTGCTGTGTTGTTTTGTTGTTGACAGTTACTTCTCTGGGGTTCAATACAGTTCATTCAATTCAATATTCTTCCTGTCAGCTCAGTTCAATGCGCTCCTGATTTGTATAATGGTGTAACCTGATAGTCAGACCCAACCAAGCATCCACAGACGCTTACAGTTACAGTTATCAACACTCCCTGTTGAAAAGAAACACTGACAGTCTAATCAATCAATAGGCCTGCTTACGTAAGCCATGAAACAGCTGGTTTCTACACATGGAGTCACCATGGCCTGGCCTTGATTGAACTGCTTTGGTTCAGGGTTACTTTACACTTGTTCTCACCTTCTTACCAGGTAAGGGGTTGACGTACTGGCTACTTGTTGACAGTGTACAGTAGATAGAGGGTGGGGCTGAGGTTCGACGGCAAAGATAGTTTAGGAACCAGGTTAGGGCCCAGGTTGGGAGTCTGGTTATTTGCCGAGGTAAGGCCTAGGGCTATGGCCTAGGTCAGGGCCCAGGGGCTGGGGCTATGGCCTAGGTCAGGGCCCAGGGGCTGGGGCTGCAATGGAGCACAGTAAAGGTGGATATTTCTCTTCCCTGTCTTGTTATTGCAGCTGCAAGCTTTTGGGAGGATCTCCTGGAGCATCAGGAGCAGAGTGATATAATGAGAGAGACAGGGGGCTGAACTACATAGCAAACAATGGGCCCTGTAGAGGCATCTAGTCCAAGAGTCAGACCTTGAGCTTGCAGCCAAGTCCTAGTTAGGATCTCCGAGTACAGTCAGAGCGCTGGCCTCTTATGAAAATAGGGAGAGGGGGCGATGCTCAGGCCTCCATGGAATCTGTCCACTTAGATATGTCTCTGTAAAAGACACCACACTAACAATCTCCTGGACTTTGCAACTTATCATCTCAGTCCGGAGCGGGGCAGAGTTGGAGCTGGAGTTCAATTACAGTAATTGCTACTCGCATGTAAACAAGTAAATGTCAATGAAGCGCAGCCCCCAGGATGACAGCACGTTTTTCTCATGCTGTGCAGGGGAGGGAAGCTAACGAGCTGCTCGGTCTTAGAGCCGCGCAATTGATGGTTATGTTTGAGTGGGCTATAGGCTACGTGTTAGCATATCCCACCCCCTCCTCTCGTCCTCTCTTCCCTTCATTGTGGCCTGCCTCCATCTCAGTTTCTTTTCACTGCCAATGCCCCCCCCCCCCCCCCCGAAACTCCCTCCTCGCTCCCCAGGCCATGTGCTGTACAGGCCAGTCTCAGAACCAGGGCAGCCAGGGAGCCCTTCTGAGTGGAGACCTACATTAGCAAACAAAGACCCCCGGCAAAGGAACCACTCCTGTACCACCTCTTTGTCTTTCTCTTTGCTGTGTTGCCCTGACCACTCCAAGATGGCATTGGAAGTGGATGTGAGTGTAAGACAGAAATACCCCCCACTACTATATAGGAGTGTGTGGTCCATTTGCTGCCATTTCTATGCAAACATAAACTGTATTATTTGAGATGCACTGTGATTTGGTTTGTAGATGATTGCGGGGGTTTTGGGTGTGTACTGGATGTATGAATAAGATCACGTAGGAGTGAGTTTGTTCCCTCCTCTGTATGGAAAAGGTGCACTTTTCAGATTTTATCGGGTCATTCCCATGAAAAGCCGGTAAATCACGTCTGGGAGTGCAGGAGAGAGATGATTCAACACTGGTGTGGAGAGACGGGTCGACTCCTCTCCATAAGAGGACATGAAGCACAGTGTGGGAGTGTGTGTGTGTGTGTGTGTGTGTGTGTGTGTGTGTGTGTGTTGTCAGTGATAAGACACATGAGAGGTTTAGTACCTCAGACTGAAATAGTCTTCATTGCCTCCCTCCCACACAATGCTAGTTCCTGCTGTTTGGGCGTGGGGAGTTACATTGTATCAACGGCATCTGAAGCAGTTTTTCTGGATATACCTGAACGCACCTAATCTCTTATTCTTTTTACCTTCTGCTGCCCGGTCAACCAAGCAAGCACAGAAAGCATTTCTCACTTTCACCAAATTGTAATTATGCAGCTTGATACTGAATTGGAACATCAGGAGAGCATAGGCACATGGTCAGAATGTTGTCGGAGGTCACTGCGGAATCCACAAATCAATGGTTGATTTGTGCCTATGTAGGAATCCACAAATCAATGGTTGATTTGTGCCTATGGCGGAATCCACAAATCAATGGTTGTATAACCATCTCCCAAAGTAAGGAGAAGATCAACATGAGATCAGGAACGTCACACTCAGTGATGTACTTATACGCAGCAATGTAAATAAATTACGAATTTGGAAACAAACCCGTGGATGCATACATTTGTATTGCAGTACATCAAGCCAAAAGCAAGTGTTAATTGGATGGGAAATCAAACTGGTTTTAACTGCTGAGTGTGTCTTTAGAGGACCCGACACAAATGAATCAGTGTTCTGTCGCAGAACAACTGGGCCAGCTGGTCCATCGGAGAACACCTGCTGTCCTCCTCAAAGAGCAAACGACTGTCAGATGGCTGAGCGGTTAGGGAATCGGGATATTAATCGGAAGGTTGCCGGTTCAATTCCCGGCTGTGCATAATGACGTTGTGTCCTTGGGCAAGGCATTTCACCCTACTTGCCTCGGGGGGGGGGGGAATGTCCCCTGTACTTACTGTAAGTCGCTCTGGATAAGAGCGTCTGCTAAATGACGTAATGTAAATGTGTGCAGGTGTGGCCTGAGGGGAATGGGACACACTGAGGACGCACTGGCCCAGGGCAGGGCTCAGGGTGTGGCTCGGGGCGTGGCTCAGGGCGTGGCTCAGGGCGTGGCTCCCCCCGGCTGGACATCTGATGGATGGATGCTGCAGGACTGCTGAGTGGTCAGCTTCCACAGGGAGCGCTAAAGATGGCCGCCCCACGGGCACCCAGACATTCCTTATCATTCAGTGTAGCATAAAACATTGACCTATTTACTGGGTAGACAGGCAAGCAGGCAGGCAGGCAGGCAGGCAGGCAGGCAGGCAGGCAAGCAGGCAGTTTCAAAGTGCACTGCCCCTGATATGGGCATCTCCTGCATCCACTGTACAATTGTCCCTGTTTGATAAACCCTCAGCTCCTACGTGTATTTTCATTGTTTACACAATGAAGGTAGTGAAGCTTCAGCAGGAAAACTGCTTCACTCTCACCCTCTTATCCATTGATAAATACCACGCGGGGTTTTCGATTGGAATATTGCACTGAACAAGCTGCACCGCCTGTAAAACAATATCGTGTCGCCTACCGCTAGCTGTGAAAACAGGCGGAAAAGTGAAATGGGAGACGTGAGAAATGGAGATACTGAGCTTTACATGCAAACGGGGCCTAAATGGTCGTCACTCTCCTTGCTTGGCTGAGCTGGGATCACATATGCCACATTGGAATATGACATCTTGACAGAAATGGTATTGTACACTTTTCATAAAAAGCAGAGAGAGAGAGAGAGAGAGAGAGAGAGAGAGAGAGAGAGAGAGAGAGAGAGAGAGAGGGAGAGAGAGAGAGAGAGAGAGAGAGAGAGAGAGAGAGAGAGAGAGAGGGAGAGAGAGGGAGAGAGAGAGAGAGAGAGGACAGAGAGAGAGAGAGAGGGAGAGAGAGAGAGGGAGAGAGAGGGAGAGAGAGGGAGAGAGAGAGAGAGAGAGAGAGGGAGAGAGAGGGAGAGAGAGAGCCCACTCACCGCTGCCTGCTGCCAGAGCATCGCCCACCTAACCTAGAAATTACTGGGGCTATTTTCCCATTTCTCTTCCATAAACTATTAATATATCCACGAAGAGCTGGATTTTTCTCTGCTCTTTGGCGCTGATCAAACATTAATGCTGGATTTGCAGGGCTAAAGCAGGGGGAGCTGTGGTCTGGGGCTGGGGGGGCTGGGGGGGCTGGGGGCTGGGGCGGCTGGGGGCCGGGGAGGGCCCGATGATGGCCCTGGGAATGGGGAGGGCTGGAGATGGCCTCTCTCCCCTGATCAGGCCAGCGTCTGGGTCTGGTTTTGTGGCTCAGGTTGGTATCAGCCCTGTCTCTGCCTGGGAAGCAGGTTAGTTATCGGTTATCTCTTCACCTTACACAGACATATTGTAAGTTGGTAGACCGACACCTCTCGCACCAAGTTCAGTCTTTGCCGTGTCCTGCAGTGCTTGGTTTTATACTGGAATATGTGAGAGAGAAAAAATCTCCAGAACGAGCCCAGCTGAAATCTAGCTAGCTTCAAATCATCTGTGTGTAGTCCTCTGTGGAGATTGTATGCTAAGTCCTCTATCACGTTTCTAGGTTAGCGTGGCTCTGAAGCACACTGGAGGACAGCTCACACCGACCCTTAGCTATGTCAGTAGGCTAGCTAAAACAGACTCACACACACACACACACACCAGACATGCATACACCAATCACACCCAACCCAAAGCAGAACCCCTCCCCCACACAGGGCCTGATCAGAGCAGATGTCTTCCCCCTCGCAGCCCAAACCCTCACCTCTCGCGCGATTTCCCTTTCAAGGTCACCACGGAAACAAGGCTTCCTCTGAGAGTCGAACAGCAGATGTCATGGAAGGAATGAAAAGATTATTTTACCTCCTTTTTTGCCTCAGAGAGAGAAGGGGGGGGGGGGGGGTAGTAAGCGGGCTGAGAGAAAGAGAGAGAAAAGGCAGAGAGTCTTGAGTAGAGTTGAAAACAAGAGCTCTCTTTGAAGCACATGTCACAAGATAGACAACTTCAAAAGTGCATGAGGTCATCAGTGCTCACTCAGTGTTTACAACTTTCATCTCTGCCGTGTAACTGTTACTCAGATTTGTTAATTAAAGATTATAAACAACAGATGTATAATCAAATTTACCTCGTTAGTCAGTGTGATCTGTGAACTTGGGGGGGGGGGGAAAACGAATCTCGTAATGAGTTCCCAAGTGAATTCCCCTAGAATTCCCCAAGACAAAAACTGAGACAGATATTGTAACGGATGATTCACTTCATGTGATTCTGATTCTGTCCCATCTATCTGAGCATGTGATGTGGCTTTGTTCCCAGAGGCACCACGTTTCTGAGCAGGCCCCCTCCTCCAAGTGGAGCCAATCTGCTTTGCATACAGCCGGTAGCCCATGGTAAAGTTCATGAATGAGATAACCAACAGGAGATCTGCAGCTCAGAACAGGTGACAGGTGGGCCATGGTGTGTGTGTGTGTGTGTGTGTGTACAATTCAGCCTTTCTTGGAGGGCTCTCAGATGCTATTGAAGCCCAAGGTCACTTAATACAAACCAAGCGACTACCTCGTCAATCATAACTGGTCAGGTTAATATGATACAGTTATCTCTGCTGTGTGACAATTTTCACTTGATTAAAAGGATCTTTATTTCAAATGGTAGGATGTAGTGTAGACTTATGGAGATCTATGACAATGACCTGTACTGACCACCAACACAGTCATGATTAGGATCTTTTTATGTAAAGGGAGATGATCAAGTAAGCAGAACTGGAACGCACCCAAGTATACATTTCCATAAATGCGCCATATTCACAGGAATGCTTCACCCTCTCACCAATATCCATCTAACATCTATATTTGCAATACTGCTCTGTTTTGGGACATAAAACACTGTGTGTGCGTGCGTGTCTGTGTAGGTGTGTTCTGTGTGTGTGTGTGTGTGTGTGTTCGCATACAGGTCTCTCTCAAACTCTACTGGTGTGAATTCAGCCTGTCTCCTCCTCTGTCATTGGAGGGAACAGTGTCATCACCCCCGGCTCATTGGCTGTCATCAGTCTTCTTGAGAGGACCCATCCCAAGACAATACCGAACCGCCAGAAATAACAACCCTGGAAAATGAAACGCTCCAGTTGATGAGATGATACTTTGTCTTGAATATTTCACCTGCGGTATTTTCATACCATGCCCAGAGTGACTGATGATGACAGAACACTCCTAAACCGCAGTTTAAAAAATGTGTGCCAACTCGCTTAATACTAGTGCTCGTGCAAACATGCTTAGTACTAGCGTAATCGTAAAATGTGTTGTAATTGGGTCGCGACAACTTGAGTTGTGTCAATATACACAGTTGTGTTGTTGTTGTGGGCTCATTCTATTATTAGGTGTGGTTCTATATCAGCCATAAATGAAAGTAGGTCTTGCAGAGTGGGCCTCGGGCTAGCGGCAGTCTCTCCCTCTCTTCTGAGCCATTATAGTCGGTCAAGGCGGGCAGACGGACATAGTGCTGCCTGCTATACTGGAACAGATGGGAGACAGATCCTTCATTAACCCCATACTGTCAATGGTCACTACGTTTCTCTGTCAGCATCTCAGTGCCACCAGAGCTCCCCATAATGCCATCATAGCGGGGAAAGAAATACTTATAGATTTAAAGTAGAAAATGAAGCAGGTCTAAATGGTGCCTGCGTTGCCTCAGGCTGGGCCTTTTTATACTGCTGGCTGGTGACAGACCCTTTCTGAAACAGCTGAACGGCATTAGAATATAGAGTGATACACAAGTCAAAGAAATTACAAACAGCCAAACGTCACAACCGGTAGCTTATCAGGCTTCACTTACTGCACAGACACATCCAAAGCACACTTTACAACAACTTAACACTCCCAACCTCAAAGATTAAGGGAGTTGTGTCAATGTGTCAGTGTGTGAGTGTTTGCCCCCACCCCTCCCTCTCTCTATCTCACTCCCTTATTCTCTCTCTCTCTCTCCCTTCTCCCCCCCTCCCTTTGCACCCTTCCCTTAGTGAGGCAAAATGGCCAGATGGCTCCCAATCCTCCATGCTAATCCACTGTACACAGACTATAGGTCTGACAGCACCTAACAGTGCAGACTGCAGCTCTGGAGCAATAGCCAGTCATGTCAACAAGCCTGCTACGCGGTAGGACAGCCTTACTGTACCACTGAGCCTTCTACTAGGGCTCAACTAGCATCTGACGACTATGCATGTTACCTCAAAACAGATGGAAAAACCAATTTATCTGCAATATCGTATTTCGGCCAGGCTGGAGCCTGAGACCAGATCCAGGCTGGAGCCTGAGACCAGATCCAGGGTCTCCTGGAGCCTGAGACCAGGCTGGAGCCTGAGACCAGATCCAGGGTCTCCTGGAGCTTTTGTTAGCTGCTGGCTGAGGTGATGTAAGAGAACTCCGGTGTGTTGAGTTACTCTGAACAACAAGGCACAGCACCACTGCACACCAACAGACCCAGCCAGCCTGCCAGCCAGCAAACCAGCCAGGCTGCCAGCCAGCAAACCAGCCAGCCTGCCAGCCAGCAAACCAGCCAGACTGCCAGCTAGTCAGCAAACCAGCCAGCCTGCCAGCCAGCAAACCAGCCAGCCTGCCAGCTAGCCAGCAAACCAGCCAGACTGCCAGCTAGTCAGACAGACAGACAAGCAGGCAACCAGACCAACCGACAGACAGACTCCCTGACCTGCATGGTGAACTTGCAGACAAGCAGCACATGAGAAAACACTTGTGTGTACCACCATCACAAGCTCACTAACATACAACACTCTTGTTCCAGTCTTCATGCTTCTTTCATACTGGAAAGACAATCAAAGATTCAGTGGTAACCGTGGCCACCACTGTTGTAGTCCAAATCATGCCCTCTGTGTGCTCATCAGACAGGAAACTGAATTAGTGCTGTCCTAAATCACATGAGGAGCGTATGTAACAGATCTGGTCAGTCACGCTTCGAGATCTAAGGACACTCATTTGTTTGAGACGAGCTAACTCATCTGAACCCTGACTGTCACTATACCCAGCCTGCGAAGACCTGGTGTGTGTATGTACTTTTCACCCCAAATGTACATCTACTGTATGTGTATTCGAAGTGAGTCTGGACGCTGCTATTGGCGGGCTCAGAGCAGACAGTCAGTGGGTTCTTCCTCAGAGAGGCCATCCATGCATGTCCCTCCGCCCCACAGAGGCAACCTCCTGTGGGGATAAGCCTCAGCACCACTGTGTGACCCTCAATAACGACAGCCCTCCCTCACACACACACAGACACACACACACAGACATACACACACACACAGACACACAGACACACACAGACATACACACACAGACACACAATAGACACACACAAATGTGTGCTTACCCACAAGTGCATACACACACATACAGACACACACATACAGACACACAAAGATAATTCCTCTCTTCTCAGAAGGGAGGGAATAGTTTTGGATGACACCCAGGCTCAAACAGCTCTCCTGTGCTGTAACGTCTGAGAAAATAAGCCTGTTAACCTCAGCTTTCGAAGCCACGACAATAAATCTATAAAACTTTTACTTGCGTGCGTGAATTATATAATAATGAATGTATGGGCTCAGGACAAGCTTGTTTTTCTGATTCCACTTTGACCTCGAGTTCTCTGAATGGGAATTTTCAGGACGTCTGCTGTCTGAGCGGAGGAGAAGTCATGTGTCCAGTCAGTCTTCCACACAACCAACAGTGATCCACAGTTAGTCAGACACAGCTCTCTGCGCTCATCAGATGCTGTCATCACAAACACGTTACCTATCCCTCAGGTCTTTTTGTTTTCGTTCTTTTTTTGCTTCTACCCATCAAAACACTGTCTGTCTGTCACCCAGCAACAAGCTAAGGACCAGTGAATTGTGTTCACTTGCGACTGATGGCGGGATGGATGGACGGATATTGAACGAATGATTATGTATTCCTCATGCACTCCCAGCTCTCCCGGGGTCTAGCACCTGCCCCATCCCCCATTCCCCTTCCCCCAACCCTCCATCTCCTCATCCTCCCTCCGCACATCGTCACCCTGAATACCCAGCATCCTCCTCTCTCACTAGCCAGTCCGGACTGCAGGCCTCCCATCAGGCCTTGCTTCAGACAGGAGGCGATGGCCCTCCCTCCAGGAACAGGGGAGAATCTCTCACCTTGCTCTCCAGCTCTGCCCCACACTGGCCCTGCACAATATAACGCAAAAGAACCGAGGCCAGTGATGGGATAGGGAGCTGACCCACCCCCAGCTTCACTGAGACAGAATCGCTCAGACTCCACCCCCACCCTCATCCCCATCGCAGTCAGGTGACCAGACACTGTAGATCTCCCTGACGCTACAGCCGGCAGGGCGGCCATGAAAGAGCCAGGCTCCACAGACCCGTCTACCAGCCATGACACAGACCTTCGTCTCTGTGCTCTGAGAGAGAGAGAGAGCGAAAAAAAATCAATCATCCCGTATAAACCCTCCCCAGAAGCAAAACCCCGGTGCAGAGACAGAGCAGAGAGATAACAAAGGGCCGTCCCTGAGCACATATCAAGCATCCATCACTCCCCATCCACGGCACGCACAGCTCAGATCCATCCGCTAGCCCTCCTCTTCATCCACCCAAAATAGCGTTGCCTCTTTTTGGTTACTGTGCTGCTCCTGCTGCTTCTATTCTACAGAGCCGACACACACACACACACACACACACACACGACACTCTCACAGCCCACCGATCACAGCCTTGAACATCAACAAACATGCTTTTTGTGACAAGACAAGACAAGGGGGAGGGGGGGGGGGGTATCAAACCTAGGGAGAGACGGGGTTGGGTGGGGGTGGGGGGGGAGCTGATAAGACTGAGCTGGCCAGCTACCGCATCTACCGTCCATCCGCTGATGCAGGCATCCATTTCCCAATCTGTACAACAGTGAGAACGCCGATCAAAACAGCTGCCTACTCCTCCTCCTCCTCTTCAGCAAGGCAGAATGCAGAGAGGAAGAGAAAAAGGCTACAAAGCACCCCCCACATACACAGCCCTCCTCCCTCCCTCCCTCCCTCCCTCTCTCTCTCTCTCTCTCCCTCAACCACATCACCGATTACAAACACAGAGAGGATTACCTGAAATATGTCTTGACATTCTCTTTCTCGGTGTGTCGCCTTTGGATCCAGTATTCTGGTAGGTTCATCCTCAAATGTGCAGTCCTATTGACAGTTTACAGGCAGGATTGCCATTCTCTTGTCAGACCGGTTCCTGACCCCAAACTCAGGCTCGGTAGGCTGGATGCTTCACTGGCTGCTCGCTGTTCCCTAGCCCATGATGTCATCCACCCGGTGCAGCTCATTGGTGGAAAGGCAGCATGCTAATGAAGCTAGCAGCTCTGGGGGAGGAGGAGGGATCTAGGCAGGCTGAGTTGATCTTTTGTTTGACAGACCAAACCTGCTGAGCAAGAACCAGAGGAGGGAGGGCGGAATATGTTTTTTCTTTTTATCTTTAATCATTCTTTTAGAATAATAAGACTTCCGCTTTTTTAAAAAAATAGTCTTTGTATTTAGTTTGTTTTAGTCTGTACATCTTTTAGGTCTCGTGTATGAATGTCAAGTAACAAATATACCCCAAAATAAATACAATCTCCTTGTAGGAGATTGTATTTTTATTACCAAAGCTACAGAAAAGCATATTATACTAACCATGAACTAGTTAACTACAAAGCAATTTCACTGTATAAGTATAGGATTGTTTGAATAAAAAATGTGGAACTACATATTTTATTAGACATTTTTATGAAAGTCTGGTAACTTCCAACGCATGTGTGCATAAGGTTTCGAAACGTGCACATCCTGTTGTGAAATAATGGATGTTGTACTATAAATGTTTCCTAGACAGATAAGGAAGAGATAGTTTGTTATACATACTGCAGACTCACCGGTCTGTAATGGATGCTACCCCACAAGCCGTAGCTACTCTGGCTTCCTGGGTAGGCGGACATAACAAACCAAACATTTTCCATTTGCCCTCATTTGCCTATGATGTCATCTTTTTTCCCGAGCTCACCTGTGATTGGCTGGCTGGCTCAGCATCTGCTCTGATCTCAAGGCTAGTGCTTCTTGCCTGAGGTGGAGACCCATCCGAGGCACTCTGAATCACGGCTGGTTGTCGTGACAACCCCTGTGATGTCGATTCCTCGTTGGAGAATAATATGGCTGTCGTGACAGCGTTCACTCAAATGGAGGACGGAATCCTTTAAGATTCTCTCTCAACAGAAAAAAGCCCGATACCCACTTCAATTACTCTATACAGAAAATTGTACGTACTCCATACAGAATATTGTGGTTTAAAAATGGCTCAGACGATTTTGGTAGCAGAACAGTGATAGTTAATACAGGGAAAGACACAACCATGGGTGTGCATTTCAGTCACATGCCTCAAATATGCTTGGCATGACGTCACATACAGCAACAATCTATATCCATGACTAATAAATTAAAAAAACGCAGTTCTAATTATGGATGAGGAGTACCGAATAAACAGCATGGAAATAGGTAGTCTATTCTGAGGCCAGTGAGATCATTTCTAATGAGACACTGTTATCCAGGAAGCCACATTGCAGTCACGAGCTCTCTAGGCAGACATGATTAGGAACCCACACACACAGACAGAACAAAGCAGGCAGGATTTACACCTCTGATTATGTTCATGATGTTTACAAAGCTCATACACAACTGTAGTAGGACTCCAGATGCAGTACACACTGTTGACTAATACACACACAATGAAAAATGGCTGCCACTAGTGTCTCTGTTTGATTTATATTTAACAGCAGCACCATGCAGACACTTATTTTAAGGCACTGAGGCAGAGAGATGAGAGATGAGGCTTAAGTCTGAAGCCCCAAAATACAGCCCAAGATCAACAGAAAAGACTATTCCAAATCTGAATATAAATTGAGTCAACCGAAACTAAACAACTATACAACTGTATGTGGCAGGTTATAAAAAATAACAACACAGAAGCCTCAAAATGTAATGATAACAGTTTATCTAGATGTGAAAATGCTGGTGTTTTATCACAAAGTTGTCAACATTTCCTAACCACATTATTGTGCTCTAAATACCAGCTATGCATCAGTCAATGAACTGTACAGAATGTATACAGTATCTAGTTATAGCCTAGAACATTTTTCTCATCTTTACAGTGGAGGGGGAGTGGGGGGGGGGGGGGGGTCGCAAGCTCAGTCAGGTCAATTTGTGAATCCAAAGTAATTAGGCGTTTATTGATCCAATCAGTAAGCTCCCTCTCTCTTACGTCACCTCCTGCTGACTTGCCCACTGTAACTAACCCAGCAGTAATCCTGGGCACTCTGGGGTGGTGACAGTCACACACACACATGCACACACACACACACACACACACACACACATGCACACTCATACACACACAGCACGGTGGAAGCCAGGGTGGCGATCAAACAGCCTTAACTGCTTCTCTAAACACTGCAGTGTTAACTGAGTTAGTCGAAAGCAAACACATTAGTTGTGTGTGGAGTGGGAAGCCCTCCGAGAGATGGCTGATCACGAGACAATTCACACCCCTGTTCCAAAAGAAGGACACAGATATTATTCTCTTCAAAAGGCTGAATGCAAGCGAAGAAAGAGTATTAATAATTCATATGCGATGAAAAGCACGCAACCGTTTGTCTAACCTGAACAGTAGATTAGATACATTTGGGACGACAGGATTTGGTACAAGAATAACATTGTGCCAGGATATCTCTGATTGTGAGAGGAGAGGGCGGTAGATTATTGTCCACTTGAAGCTGTATAGACCGCAGTGACTCACATTAAGCACAATAAACTCTTTGTTTTTTGTTTTCACTCTACCAGCATTCATCTCCTCCAGAGAGACCTGCACCAAGCCAGTTTCTCCGGCCTCACTTGACAGGAGTGACTGAATGTGTGGCTACGAACCCTGGCCTGACCTTCACAGTGACTGATGACCCTTCACATTCCCTACCACACGACACACTCTACCCAGGCCACACTGTCGTCCTACTTTACGACAGGAAATGATTCCCCTTCAGAGCCCCCTCCAACTAGTGAACCGTCATTGTGACACCTAGGTGGAGTGGGAGGTGGGCAGGTGGGCCGGGGGGCAGAGCAGACCCAGCTGAGACTCCCAGGGCTGCTGAAGGGCGGCGGTGGAGCTGTGGGGAGGGCCTGACATGACAACCCGCCGCTGCAGTTGTGAGGGAGCCTGATTTACTCCGTCCACGGACTGCTGCTGGCCATCAACTTTATGTAATGAATCCTATAAATATCCTGTATGAGTTGGTGGCTGCTCGTCACCCTCTGCGGTGACATTTAGTAATGAGCAGTGTCTGGAGCAGGCCTGCTGTACGGGCCACAGGGGCATCTTCTTTTAGCAGCTACCAGCCTCCTCACAGCCTCCCCACAGCTTCTCCAGCCTCCTCACAGCCTCCACACAGCTTCTCCAGCCTCCTCACAGCCTCCACACAGCTTCTCCAGCCTCCTCACAGCTACTCCAGCCTCCTCACAGCCTCCACACAGCTTCTACAGCCTCCTCACAGCCTCCACAACCCCATCATAGCATCCCCACACTCCTCGTAGCACTCTGTTGCCCAGTCACTAGCCTCCACGGGATCCCAGTCCCCCCACAGCCAAAACCACAGCCTGTGCAACAGCCAAAACCAGGCTCCAGCCAATCGTGCCTCAGTCCCACCACAAGGCCACAGCTGAAATACTGCAGCCAAAAGCACCTCCACTTCCAAGTTCCACAAGAGTGTCATGGACACTGGAAAATGTCTAAGGACACAGAACATGCCGGGAGTGTTAAAGAACATGAATGTGGTAGCCTTACAGTCTTCAGACTTCAGAGCACACACCTCACACAACACAGAACAGCGTCTTTCCCTCACTCTAATTCTCTGTTTCCCTTATGCCCTCCCCCCCCCCCTCCCCCCCAACACACCCATGCATCGCTATCCCTTGAAAACTGCCGTAATGACTCAAAGCAAGTTGTCATGGCAACCCCTCCACCGCTTTGGCGCGGTAGGCGGCCATATTAGCGTCAGGAGAGCTCAGCCTGCTCTGGTGGTGCTGGGGGGGGGGGTTGGTGGTAGTGGTGGTGGTAGTGGCGGTGGTGGTAGGTGGTGGTGGTGGTGGTGGTGGTGATGTGGGGCTCTGTCCGGAGCCCCAGAGCTCTACCTCAACTCCGCCTGGAAACACGGCATGAATATCAACAGCAGCTTAATAATGCTTCTCAAATATCTTTGTGGTGAGGTAGTGAGGTGGGTAGCCTTAGTTCACTCTCTCTCCCCTCCCCCTCTGTCTCCCCCTTTCCCTCTCTCCCCCTCTCCCTCTCTCTCTCTCTCTCTTTCTCTCTTTTTCTTTCCATCCCTCTTCCTCTCTGCCCCCTCTCGCTCTCTCTCTCCCTCCCTCTCTGTCTCCCCCTTTCCCTCTCTCCCCCTCTCCCTCTCTCTCTCTCTTTTTCTTTCCATCCCTCTTCCTCTCTGCCCCCTCTCGCTCTCTCTCTCTCTCTCCCTCCCTCTCTCTCTGTGGTACAGAACAGCAGCCCCGTGCTCCAGCCCCTGCCTCAGGCTCCAGTCTCCCTCCTGCTGATCCGCCCAGACCTATATTTAGCTGTCCTGGGGAAGAGCCTGCGATGGGTGTGAAAATATCACCCCTCGCTGCAGGAAACTCAAGGATTTTCCTTGTTATCGTGGCACTGGAATCCTGCAATCAGAAAACCTCCCTTATTAATATCAAAGAGAACGTGTTTGGGTAATCAACTGTGCTTGTATACTGCTCTGTCATCGTCGATGCTTGGGGTTGGGATTTTGAGATGCTGACTGTCGACTGTGTTGCACTGAAGAGGGTTGTAAAGAGCTTCCTGGCTGTAGCACTGCAAAACTGCAGGGCAGAAGATCATCTGTTCCACACCATCTGACCTCTCTTCAAGCATGGACGTGGGGAGGAGAATGGCGGGTCGTTTTCTAAACAAATGGAGAGCGTACTTTGTTTACTGGGAGTCACCACTCTACACAGATGAATGTTGACAATAACGTTCCCCTTCCCCTATTCCCTCTCTGTCCTTTTATCTCCCTCTCACGTTCTCCTGTTGAGTTTTCCTGCCGAAATGTGCAACCCAACGTAAATACATAAACCTCACTATTTGACATGGGATGAGGGGCTTAGATGTTCAGATGGTGGCAGTTTCCGTGGTCATCAATAATCCAGGTATGAATCCCAGACATACAACCACCAGCAGGTGGTTGAGTAGCGGGGGTCAGACCAGGCTTGTGTCTTCTACCCAACCAAATTACAAGCATTACCAAACCTGTCAACCCAGCCAGATGATAGATAGGCTCCTTTGAAGACGCCTCCATGTTTTAACCATGAGCCGCGCCGGGCCACGTCCCCGCCGGAGCTCCCCAGAGGCAGCAGGAGGCAGGTCAGAGAGAGGGATCATTGTCTGAGGCCCACCGACTGTGCGGGCGACTCCCACACGAGGAGCCTGGTCTATTTGCATGGCCGCGGGGGGAGGGGGATGCCCTGGCGGCCAGGTATTTGCATGGGAGCGTGACATCGGGGTGGCATTTGAATGGGGAACGAGATCTGGTTTGCTGGGATCGCGAAGAACGGGTTTCTTCTTGGCTTTAGGCTCGGTTCTCCCTCGACCTCTAAGGTTCTCATTGGGGTTCTGAAAGGAACTCGGTCCACGCTTCATGACCACGATGTGTTAACAGGTTGCCGAGTCCATTTTGTATGAGTAAGATGTAGTTAACCAAAACATTATCTACATTTCAAAAGCCGTTCTTTTGACATATCCTGGCACCATTTAAAATGTGTTAAATGTTCAGACAAAATAGCAGGCTGATAATTGGAGTTCAATTGAGCAAAATGACCCGAAAAGAATCATCAAAGTGCATTTGGACTCTATTCTCTGGCCTTCAGTGAAATGTTCAAATCGATGTTTCTGGGGCATAACAGTGGAGGAGTAAATCAGAGGTTTGGTGACAGAACAGGACAGTCAGATCCATTGCACACCCATTTTCAGGTCAATCACAGCAGCACTTAGACCACACATCTTATAATGGGACTCCTCCACCCTGCTAAGCCTGGCTGCGCTAAGACAGAGAGGGGTGGGGGAGCCGGAAGAGAAGAAATACAGGAAAGTGTGTCCCTCCATACATGGGACCCCTGCAGCAAAGAGACCCCTTTCACAACCACCAATCCGTCTGTTCCACAGGAAAACGAGAGCCAGTTTGTCCCACAAATACTTCAAAGCGTTTACATTACAATTCAGCTGGGGGGGGTAGGGAGGGGAGGGATAGGGGGAAGGGGGGCTGTAAGCTCTTTACTATTGTCATCTCACTGGAAAGTTCTAGCTTGACAGTCACTCTAATGATTCTGTGGTGTCGGTTTTCATAACATTGCTAAAGGGACTGGGGTCATGTGTGCTGCTCTCGGCCTATCCCAGCTTGTCTGAGGAGTCTGATCTCTGAATCAGGACTGGGGTCATGTGTGTTGCTCTCGGCCTATCCCAGCTTGTCTGAGGAGTCTGATCTCTGAATCAGGACTGGGGTCATGTGTGTTGCTCTCGGCCTATCCCAGCTTGTCTGAGGAGTCTGATCTCTGAATCAGGACTGGGGTCGCCACTGGGGTCGTCCGTCTCCCCGCTGGATTACAGACGAGACAGAGAAAGGCTCCGACGGACATTTTAGCGGTTTGTCTAAAGGTTTAAAGCTCTTTATTTGACCACTGCGGATTAATATGTGCCACCGAGCCTTCCTCTGCTGTGGGTTTTACCAGTTTAACAGATAATGGGTCAGGCTCACATGATCCAGGCATGTTCAGTAGCATCCCCACACCACTGGCCTCTCCTCCTGGACTTGGGATATGCAGGCCTGGTAGGGATTAGGCACGAATTGAGGTCAGTGGGTCTTTTACTTAGTGACATACTAAACCATGGACTGTATCCATAACCTTAATGTGGTATTAACCAAAATCTGTGATATAATCGTATAGTAAAAAGTGGGTCTGTAGAAGAAATTACAGTGTGCACAATTGCAGATTTTTTTACGTTGGTTTTCAAAAGTTGGTTTTCAAACATTGAGGAGAGTGTAGTAAATAAGTGAACGGTGCTGGTACAAGTCACACATCGTCTAAATAACTGAACGCAGGTGTCAGCTTGAAAAACTGGGATATGATATGATAGCATATCTGTCTCCACACTGACCCTGAGGGTACATGCTGCACTGACTGAGGAAGAGAGAGACATGTCAGCAAGAGATGTCTCTGCAGCCCTGACACCTTAGCCAGTTTGGGCTTTGGACAAGCCTTTTAACTGGGCCAAAAAGAAAGCTAGGTCACTACCTTGATCTTCATCCTAGCTATAAAAAAAAAACAATACGTTCTGGTCTTTCAGAAATCCTAAAGCAGGCCTGCTAGGTGGTTCTGGTCTGTCTTGAGTTAGGTAGCCCGTGTTGGACCTGTCTTGAGTTGGGCAGTTGGAGCCGGGTTCTGAATGCCTGAGAGCTGAGCGGTTGAGATGGCAGATGCTGCTCACAGTGATGCCGCTGTGATGAGTGAATAATTCACCCAGCTGAATGTTTTCAGAGTCAACCCAGGCTGCCACTCAGTCGGGGGTTCGAACCAGGCCAGCACAGCACAGCTCAGAGTCTGCTGCTGCTGCTGGTGCTGCTGGTGGGGAGGGAGAACTGACAACACCTCAGTCCAGGGTTAGGATCAAGCCCCTGGCCTCCAGGAGTCCTGGACACACACTGTATACAGGCACGCAACAAGAGCACACTTTCTGTCTCCCCCGGCAGCCCCTTCTACTCCTGCACATCTCCAGAGGGGAATCCTCAAAAAGAGTAACCAACCTGAGTTGCAAAAGACATATCCCATACAACAGGAGAATGCATTGTTATTTAATTACTTATTGTCTCTTACTAGTCAAAGATCAGTACAATTCCTGCACAAAAGGGAAGGTTTTTCAACGGCCTTTGCTCACAGAATATAGACACGATTCCACTGTCAATTTCTCTTTCAAATTCTGTCCAGGGAGCTTTGATCACATGCGGTTGCCATTTCAAAGACAACGCCTGAAGTGCATCAACCAGAACAAACAGGCCTGAACTGCACAATGAGAGATGGATCATTAGTTTGGTGAACAAGCTGGTTCTTTCGCCAACAGCAACTCAAGCAGCGTTGCTGAGGGAGTGGTCATGACATGCACCTCTGAATGCCGAGCAGCGTGGGAGTGTACTTGAATGGTCACTTGGGACTGGGGGGATGGGGAGTGCGAATGTAATGAGCCTGTGTGTGTGTGTGTGTGTGTGTGTGTCTGAGAGAGAGAGAGAGAGAGAGAGAGAGAGAGAGAGAGAGAGAGAGAGAGAGAGAGGGAGGGGTAAAGAGAGAGAGAGAGAGGGATGGAGAGAGAGAGAGAGAGAGAGAGAGAGAGAGAGAGAGAGAGAGAGAGAGAGAGAGAGAGAGAGAGAGAGAGAGAGAGACATAGCCTACGCTCATGTCAACACGGAATGCAGCATCCTGAGGAGCAGGGTGTCTATCCTTCGGTCCACTGCATTGAGATCCCCTCAGACGTAGAGGGTGTGTGTGGGGGGGGGAGGGAGGGTCATGTCTAAACGTGTCCCCAGATGAGCCTCTTTATGAGTTACAGTCAGAGTAGAAACTCACTGCACTCTGAGAGGAATTGGATACTTCCTCACTCTTTTGCTCCCCATCCTTCATGTCTGTGTGGAGTGTGGCCAGCCACACCCCTCCCCCACCCTGCTCACTTGCCTGCCCTCAATCAAGCCTTGTGTCAATATTAATCAGCGCGTGGTGTGCCTGCTAGCACCGAGGCGCATAAATTCATAGGGCCGGCCAATCAGCACGCGGGGCCTGACACAAAGACCCTATCCATGGCAGCGCTGGCCCTGGCAAGCCCCTCCCACTGACAGCTGGCCTATTGTGTGCAGTGCCACTGAGGCTGCCTTGTTTTCCTTGGCTAAGCCAGTTCAATAACTAATCTCAATGCAGCCAGCAGCAGCTTTTTCAACTGGAGCTTTGCAAAGGAAGGGGGAAACGCTTTCAACCCCAACAGCAACACATAATCTGCTTGTCATGGTGCTGTGGGCAAAATAACAAGTTCACTCACCTTACAGCTACACAGATGTCCCAGGGCCTTGTGAGAAAATCTGTTGAGAAAGCAAGTTTCAGGGGGAGCACAAATTATATTTGTTGTTCCGCATTAGAATAGGTTCTGATCGAATGATCAAAATGCCTGAGCACTAAATTATCAAATGATTAAACAGATAGAGGACACTAACAGGTACATCATTATGACAATACCATTTATTTTGAAGGAAGGAATATTACTTCTAAAACCTTCTCTATAGTGTTTTCTCCAGTGGTGCCTGGTAACCCACAAGACTATTCCTACCAAACAGATGATGACAGACAGGAAGTGGAGCGGGGCTGCGGCACACGCAGACATGAATGAAAGAGAAAACTGTTGGCCGCTGAATGCGGGGGCGGGCGGGGGGGGGGGGGGGGGGTAGGGGGGAGGAGGAGGGGGGAGTAGGGGGGGGACACACGCGAGCTGGCTCTCCCCTCTTCCGTTTGAGAGCGATCCCTCGTCACATGGGAGGATAATGACCTGCAGCCTCACGTCCCTGGCTCTGCAGCCCACGGCTCTGTGCGCCCCTGATGCAGGGCCGGCTCTGTGCGCCCCTGATGCAGGGCCGGCTCTGTGCGCCCCTGATGCAGGGCCGGCTCTGTGCGCCCCTGATGCAGGGCCGGCTCTGTGCGCCCCTGATGCAGGGCCGGCTCTGTGCGTCCCTGATGCAGGGCCGGCTCTGTGCGCCCCTGATGCAGGGCCGGCTCTGTGCGTCCCTGATGCAGGGCCGGCTCTGTGCGTCCGCGGGAAGCGTGCGTACGCGTCGCGTTCTGCCTGGACACACAGCAACAATGGAGCCCCGTCTGGATGGTTTGGGGGCCCCAGCCCTCAGGGAGGGCAGATGGAGCCACATTAGCATGAGAAAAGAGGAGCAGAAAGAGAGAGGGGGGGGGGGGAACAGTAGAGACCCCCCCCCCGCCCGCCCGCTCCCCTCTTTTCTCCCCTGTTACATTAGAGAGAGGGAGAGGGGGGAGGCCTCCTCTAACCCAACTGAAGCTGTTGTGCAGCAGTAAATTGGTGCACAATGGGAGACATGGTGTCAAGCTGTCGCCACGTGTGAGAGACACTCCATTCACGGCACACTGGAAGGCAACAAAAGAAAGGCGAGCCAGAGAGCCCTCAACAGGACAACGACCAACAGCCTCTTCTTCAGCTCTCTCTCTCAACAGATGAAGAGCGCTCAATATTGTGAATTCATTAACATTCATTCACGTATGTTTGATACTGTACATGCTTGGGTTAGGCACATAGTCAGCTACTGATTTAGACACAGAGAGGTACATACTGCCACTGTGTTTAAGTTTTCCCACAATTAAGTTCATGTTTGTACAAGTGTCTCTTATTTACATGATTGAGACTAAGACTGTGAGAAACTCATTCGGGTCGTGTTGGGTTGGAATGCCCCCGGTTAAACCGCAACACTGAAATTAAATGTGAAAATAGAATCCGAGCAAGCAAGAAATACACTGCGAAGTAAAACGTCTCAACTTTTCTGTACCTGGAGTGATACTATGTCTCCCCCTTGCGGTTATTGAGACAAACTGCAGGTCTTAGGAGCTGACCACGATAAAGTGTAATAAGTGGATTGAAACTGATTTTTTTTGTGTGTATGCGGTAAACCCTAGGTTCATTGCGTTCTTATCACAGATACCTAAAAGTGGATAAAGAAAGTTAAATCTATATCTGCGCCTCCAATCTAAAAGTAGTTTAGGTCTACTTGTTTCCAAAGTCAGCTTGCCGTTGAAGTGACAAGACTGCATGGGAACTAACTAAGTTTCCCATGTGATCAAATGGAAACTTTGAAAAAGGTGTTGACATGAGAACGGATGACATGCCAACACGTTCACGCTTTCCTGAATGAGAATAGGGCAATAAAAGCTCCATCCTCTCACGCCTAAACGGTGTGACTTAATCCTTTCATTTGAATCAGCTTCTTTGATCCCCCCTCGTCACAGACATTGGCGCGTGTCAATTGTATGCTTCATCATTTGCATGCTCGTGCCACAATAGGTGTTGAGTTTAAATTACAATGTGTTTCCAGCCACGCTATTCATTCCCCACGTTCTGAGCACATCTTAGGAATTTCTCCAAGCAGATAAGAGTCGTATACTCAAGGTTGTGATTATACACCGCAGCCCAATCATAATGGTGCGTCACTATTGTTGATCATTGATTGGTATGTTTGTGATTGCGTGATAAGCGATAACGATTTTACGAAGAGTCATGATTTAAACATACGGAAGGATTTATTGTGTACTCCAACAGACAACATGAACATTAGAGAATTCACATATAAATTAGTGTGCAAAAGAATGACAAGAGAACTAAACGTTACACAGTAGCCTACACGTCATGGTGCATGTTATATATAGCTTAATCTACAATATTTACAATTTTAATAAATGCAATTCTGTGTGGCACAGTGGTAATTGTATGGCAGAAAGGAACCTAGTGTTCACAACACTTTGTAATTGGTGTCCTTCATGTCCATCTCTGTCGGAGGAAACCTGTGTGGCAGCCTGGCTTTCAAGCAAGTGAAGCCATTTTAAATATTATAATAATGTGTAATTATCAATATTGTGTGTGATCAGGGCCAAGGTCTCCACACAGCCTGGTTGGCTGAGAGGTTCTGGGCCTTTGAGATCGCTTGGCTCTGGGACTGGTGATGATAGAGAACATTGGCATCCCTTTGTTGGGGTGACTTATGATGGGTCCTGTTGAGGCCACAAACCTGCTGTGTGTACCCAGAGTCCTGCATCTGAGGTTTGGACGGAGGGCTCTTCATGCTGGTCAGAATGTCAGATGGGTGAACTGGAGCTCTGACACCCACAACAGCCTGGCTAACAAGATGACCAACAAGAGGGGAGTTGAGCAACCCTTTTCCTTCAGGGCCCAGGAACCGCGCAGCTCTCTGCAGGCAGGTGGAGAACCCATCTTTAAAGGAATGTTGTCCAACTTCCGCCTTCTTTCTGTCCACATCACCAGTGTTCTTCAGGAAGAGAACCGTGTGTTCTAGGATCTCAGCTTTCTCCACTCTACGCTGATACTGACCCTGAGGAAGAGGAGAACACGGGTAAATGTACAGTTCTGCAACCAGGACGTGTCTACAGCTGTGTGCTACTTTAAGAGAGTCTGCGTGGGGAAGGTGTGTGTGAGACTCAAGGTGGTTTACCTGCTGTGGTTCTTTCAGCAGCAGGGCTGTCAGACGCTCCAGACTGTGGTTGATTCTCTCCCTGCGTCTTCTCTCTACCTGAGGCTTGAGAAGCTACGGGAGATAAGAGATTGTCAGTGGGAGGTCACACAAGTGTCTCTGTTGACAGCCAGCATCAAGAGCAGATTATTTTAAAGGACATATATGCCATTACTGTGGTAGACATTGTCTTTTTGAAGGCCATGGCGCATGTTGTTATTCATAAAGTATGCATTGGTATTGGCATGAAAATGTAAAATGTAATCACATATTGCAGCGTATACAAACAGTTAAGAGGCAATCTATATTGATGCTGTAAGGGATTCTTACCTTTCTGTCCATGTTCGTGCTCACTGTTCCACCAGGGTTGATCTGCTCTGTAATAGCGTTATCAATAATCACAAGATTGTTGAAGTTATTGGCTGTATCCACAAGTTGAAATTGATGACGAATAGTTGTCTTGTGTGCACTGTCAGTTGGTCAAATACATTTGTGAATGGGACGTTCTTCTTGTTCGGTGTCTTTTAAAGGCCACAAAGTTTGAAGGAGACTCTGAGCTCCTCCCATCTTGGGATGTAACCAATACTGGACGCGTCGTCTTTACAGACAACTTTGAAAGACTTCCCACTTTTGACAACTCTATGAAATACACGCGCTACAGATTGAAGATGCATAAGTCTAAACCATCACCCAGAAGTCTAAACACGTGAAATCACATCAAGACAGGTAAACTTATCAAGTGAAGTTAACATGGCACTTGATGAAATCATGTATAAAAACGTAGAGGGATAGAGTGGCTGTGGAGGGAGATCAAAGAGTCGTCCCCCCCCCCCACTCCCGCGCCAACAACACTCAGACACCCAGCAGTCACAAACGGCACGCTTATTGTAATGGCCCGTGTGTGATGGTGTCGAGAAGGAACAACTGCGAGCTCTTCCCCAAATGTGTCACAGAGGTGTGAATATAAAAAGGTGACAACCAGAGGATTCTAAAGTCATGGCACAACAGGGACTCAAGTTGCCCAAATGGCACGCGCAAACAGGTCTGGAGAAGTGCTATTTTGAAAGTGGGAATTGAGAACGCCACTAATCTTACACGAACCCTAAATGAAACCTGTATAAATAACATTTGTTTAAAAAAAATGACACATGCGATTTCCTGTTGACTTCGTTTGGATGAGAAAAGTGGTCATTCGTTTTGAACGACTCGACAGCGTCATTCGTTTTGCTTTTCTTTCAGAGATACAATTACCTAGATTGTGCATTGATTTGGGGTCGATATACCTGGAAACGGCTCCCCTTTGCACAACCATGTGTCTCATGTGTGTACGTTTATGTAGGCCTATGTTTTCCCAGTAAATATCAATTAATGTTAGCATCTGTTGGGGCTGAGATTTCGTCTAGTTTAGTCAGATTGAGAATAATGATGTGTCTGTTTGAACTAACTGGACATGCTACCTAACACGACTCTGCATTTGCTTTTGTTAAATACAAATGTAATGGATGGAGAGAGAGCACAGGCCTATATGTGTGTCCGTCACATACGCAGTAAAATTGCGGAAACCCAGTCCCGTGGACAAGTGTGAAACCGGTCACAAGGCCACGCGTGAGGAGAGGTGTGAGAATGAGCCGGACAGGCTTCCTCCCGTTTGACACCGGAGTATGAAACTGTTGCTATTAAAGAAAGCGTGGCAATTGTGCGCCCTCGCTTTTACATACAAAAAGTAGACGGCCTATATGCCACGCGATGACAATGGTTGTCCAGGAGCGTGCCTTTTGCACATTTTACGCATATACCTAATATGCATTTATAAAGTATGTTTTGAACGAGATACACTTATATGATTAATGGAATAATACTTTAATACAATGTGTTAAAGAGGTCAACGTGTGAGTGGAAATAAACTGGGGAACCAACCAAAACTCCCACGACATCAGAGGCGGCTGCTTACTAGCCTACATTTATTGCGCCTTGGTACAAATTTTAACAGGTACTAGAGAACTGATTGCAGTCCCATTTCCCAAGGGAAAGGGCCCAGTACATTTTCCCAGCCTGGCACATCATGGACCATATATTTATCGGAATGTCGGTCTATTATCAACCATAGCGTTTAATGAACATAGTCATGTTCGAGGAACTGGAGGTGCACATTGCAAGGTATTGGAAGTCGAAAAGAAGGAAGACCTATACAAAGACATTTTAGACGGAATGTGGATACTATTTATATTTTTGGAAGTTGTTTAATTTTTCAGCAATTTATTTGGTCAAATATATCGTTGTTGCTAATTCCCTTTGCAGTCTGTAGCGCTAGTAAATGTTCTCAAGTATTTGATGGTTATTTTACAACCAACCAACGTCTGTCCACAAAAGGCGTAAGTTCAAAGAAATGACCCCAACTCTTCCTTTAAGCCCTGAGGTGTGGAGAAATGGCTCCCACGGAGACGTTTCTTTCATCTTCCGGCACGCGACGTAACACCTATAGGTGCGAAAGCACCGGCAATGCATGTTTGACATTTGTAAGTGTGTTGACACTGAAAAACGGCACGTGCTGACAAATGTATGTTAATATCCTACCAACACAAGTATGCATAAAAAATCAAGACACAAACGTCATGAGGAATGTTTTTATTTTTCTTTAGCTTAAAAAAATGTAAACATATAAATTAACGTGCAAAAAATATATAAGATAAATATAACAGTGATGTGCCAACAAGGTATACAGTGTATCTGTTTTGTTCAGATTTCCAACATATTTATACAATATTTACATGTTTTACATTTGCTGCTCAGTACAGTATTGCAATCACTGCAAATCAATGAATCATCAGAGTCTAGTGTTCACAACACTGGATACAGAAAACAGACAAAAGACTTCCTTAGCAGTCTTCAGAGAGATATATGTGGAATTGCATGAAGGCTTTCAGCCATTTGAATTCAAGTTCAGTATCAGTCCAGTATTGTGTGTGATCAGGGCCAAGGTCTCCACACAGCCTGGTTGGCTGAGAGGTTCTGGGCCTTTGAGATCGCTTGGCTCTGGGACTGGTGATGATAGAGAACATTGGCATCCCCTTGTTGGGGTGACTTATGATGGTTCTTGTTGAGGCCACAAACCTGCTGTGTGTACCCAGAGTCCTGCATCTTAGGTTTGGACTGAGGGCTCTTCATGCTGGTCAGAATGTCAGATGGGTGAACTGGAGCTCTGACACCCACAACAGCCTGGCTAACAAGATGACCAACAAGAGGGGAGTTGAGCAACCCTTTTCCTTCAGGGCCCAGGAACCGCGCAGCTCTCTGCAGGCAGGTGGAGAACCCATCTTTAAAGGAATGTTGTCCAACTTCCGCCTTCTTTCTGTCCACATCACCAGTGTTCTTCAGGAAGAGAACCGTGTGTTCTAGGATCTCAGCTTTCTCCACTCTACGCTGATACTGACCCTGAGGAAGAGGAGAACACGGGTAAATGTACAGTTCTGCAACCAGGAAGTGTCTACAGCTGTGTGCTACTTTAAGAGAGTCAGCAGTGGGGAAGGTGTGTGAGAGATTCAAGGTGGTTTACCTGCTGTGGTTCCTTCAGCAGCAGGGCTGTCAGACGCTCCAGACTGTGCTTGATTCTCTCCCTGCGTCGCCTCTCCACCTGAGGCTTGAGAAGCTACGAGAGATGAAAGAGATTGTCAGTGGGAGGTCACACTTCGACACTTGTCGTTGTTGATACAGAACAATAGCCACCAAATTAAACTGAATCTTGTGTCTCTCAAACTTCCATTTTCGGTATATTACACTAATGAACTATATTGAATTTCAAAGAGTCAAAATAAAATCTTACCTTTTTGCAAATTTTCGCTGTCTCAGATTTGTGAAGTTTCATTGTAATATCCATACTTATAGTTCCCAATTCGTTTTGCATTTAGTTTAACTTTTTCTTTCCAGGGAACGTTAATAATACAATCAACAAGTCAGGGTAAGCACGCAGAAGATGTAGTGTACTGAATGTGACATCTCAGTTCTCAGAACCGTTTTAACTCCGTGGTCGCAGGTGTGAGACGACTCTGCTCCTCCCCTCAGCAGATAACCAACCCCTGCGCCGCGCGCAACTGTCCTCGAGGTTTTTTCAACATGATTGGTAGATCACCAACTAGAACCATCATCTTCAAAAGTTATGAGTGTGAAAAGTTTAAGGCAAGGAATAATTAGAATAATATTTCTGGTCATTTATTTTAGTTTAAAAGTTCTTGTTTCATTACTTGTACATCAAAGGCCACTGCATGGTGAGTTAGAACGTTTGCAACCTATCACTCCCATAGTAAACGGCACGTGCTACAGAGTGAACTGGCACGTGTATTGTGATTAGAAGTGAGGTGTTAACAGACACATGTTTCCTCTCACATAAGGAGACATCTAAAGACAAGCATAATCGAAAAAACGTAATTTAGTTAAACATTTAGGCTGCGACATAACTATTTCTGAGAATCTCGCTTGATGAGCATCTAAACGTGTGCTTATTGCAAGTTGATAAGAACTTTTGCTAAGTCTAAAGACAAACCTGGCACGCGAGACGCTCAGACAGCCCCATGATAAGAGGAAATAAGGCATATGTTGGCAGATTTTACGCATCGACTCAAACTTTTACTCTCGGTTACTCTTTCTTTTATCAGTGTAATGCAAGTGGAAGTTGTTAAATAGGCTACGTTTGGCAAACTGCGAAAAATATGGTTGCAATAAGCATTGTGTAAATCTCTATAAATTAAATTAGACAGGTCTCGTTGTTTATACATACAGTAGGCTAGGCCTACATATTTGGCATGCGTCTAGCCTGATATTTATCTTAGCAACTGTGAGAAATCGTGATTGCAAATCCCACGTTTAACTCTAACTGTGTGAAGCTGAGAACCAATGCTTCCAGACACCCTTTACTACACGATGTATAAAATCTAACGGGTAATAAACTGCAAATGTATTCTATATGGTCCCTGTTCTCATGGGAAACTCTCCAGAGACCTTCTCCCACTGCTACACGTATCTTACATGCATGGAATCCTTGCGTATAGGGCTAAATAAGTAATTTACATTTTACATTTAGGTTCATTCATTTAGCTGACGCTTTCATCCAAAGTAATTTATTATATTTCGGTGGTCAGGGAGGTCACAGAATAGTCTGTATTTACTCCAAACGCTATGGGTATTAAGCAATAGAGGAATAAACAATCTTTGTTTCACTTCAAAATATCTTCATTTTCAAAATATCTTTCATTACTCATTTAAGACACTGCACTGACACCGTTCATTTGCAGCCTTTCACTCCCATAGCAAACGGCACGTGCTGAGGAGAGAACTGGCACGCGTATTGTAATTAGAGTGAGGTGTTGGCAGACAACTGCGATTTCCTCTCACATACGGAGACGCACCTACAGACTTGCATTGTAGAACAAACATTCATTTAGTTAAACATTTTGGAAGTGACACAAAATAAATTCCACTTTGAATGTTGTATAATGAACTCTATGAGAATTGGTGGAAATGTGTTTATTCATTGAAACGGCAAACCTGATGGTATTTTTTGTATGGCATTGTTTTCATTTCAACGTGTGAATCTGGGAAGACGTTTTCCAGACACCCTTTCCTAAATTGTATTCACATTTTACAGGTAATAAACTGCAAATGTTGTCTCAGGGGTCTCTGTTCTCATGGGAACATTTCACGAAACCATCTCCCACTCTTGCACCTAAATCTAAATGGCCCAAATCTTTAATGCAGACATTGGTTAATTCGTTTACAAAATCAATAACTCCACTCGAAAGATTTGATAGGCCACGTGGAACACTCAAAGAACTTGATAATATTACAGAAAGTAAGTTGTGTAAAGAAGTTTCAATACAAGTGACATGAACCGCATCTTTGACTGCTGTTGTTTGAATAAAGTAGCCTACTTTGCAGCGCCGTGTTGCTAAAGTCCGGGTAACATAGAGATCAGAGGGTTGGTAATACGGCACAAGTTAACACCGGCTTACCGAGTAGGCACGCGTGTGACACAAGGCCACTGTTATTCCAGACATTACCAATACGGTGTGGTTGTTAGGTAGCTGACAAACGGCAAACACCCCTGTGGGTGACCAAACGCACTGGATTTACGCATAAGGCCACGCGCAAGGGAGAGGTGAGAGTGTATTATATCGGACAGACATCCGGCCGTTCCACACCGGGGTGTGAAAAGGTAACTTAAGAACAATATATAATGACCAACGTGTACCTCCTTAATAAACAGTTGAACTGGGGGCCAAGTGCACTGACAAAAGTCGTATGTTAGGTGTGCATTTTGTGTATTTTATGCATGGACTTCACTATAGTCTACTCCCCATGACTCACAATGAAAAGTCCAGAGACACAAAACTGGCACGCGTACTGTTATCAGAAGGGAGGCGTGAAAAAGAGCAGCCAACTGCCTGAAATAAAAAACATCAAACTTTTTCTCTGGGTTTAATGTATTCATTATGAATAATAAACTGGATATAATTGAAATATAATTGTAATTCAACACATTAAATAGGTAGCCTACATTTTATGAGTTTTGCAAGTTGTAAAATACGTTTAGCAGGGTTGAATATGGTTAGAATAAACATAGGCTAATTTAGATGTTCAAATCTCAATAAACAAAATTGTATTGGACTGGTATCGCTAGGCTACTGTCTATGAACTAATTGAAAAGTCTAGACAGATATTTGCGTAAGATTTATCTTAATAAAATGTCATCTGTGAGAAATCGTGACAGCAGTCCTTATAACCCCTACGTGTATTCGTTTTACAGTTTAAGTCGTGCGTGTGAACCTGAGAACCACTGGCTTCCAGACACCCTTTACCAAACGATGTACAAATTCTAACAGGTAATAAACTGCAAATGTATTCTACATGGTCCCTGTTCCCATGGGAAAATCTCCTGAGACTATCTCACACTGTTACACTCATCTTGCATGCCTGGATGCCTTGCTTAAATCAGTTATTTACATTTTAAATTCAGCAGGCGCTTTTATTCAAACCGACTTAGGCCTATAGTGCACATAGAAAGTTCATCAGAAGATCAAGTATCAGAAGTTCATAGAACAGAATTACAGTCTGTATTGTAGGGGTGGGGGGTGGACAATGCAACGCGCTGCTGAGAAAATGATCATGTACATTAATCAGTGATTTAAATTGACATTGAACCCCATTGTCTGTCAGTCTGGAATAAACTAATCTTCAGTAGAGGAGCCACACTGCTGTTTGGTTGAAAGGTCGCTCTGTAGAGCGACATTGTTGCTGAATGCCGTGTAATTTAAAGTTCAAAAGGTGTTGTTGTGCAACAGCACAAGTTTTCACCTGCTCACCAAGCATGGGCACGTGCTTGCGAGAAGGAGCACGGGTGTTCCAGCACAAAAGGCTGTCACTTCTAAGTGTGACGAAATGCACAGAAAACAGTGGGAATGCGGTCGTTACTCGGAGTTGAGTTTTTTTTATGTCATAGACGTGCTTCACAGATAGCACTTGGTGATTCACCATTGTAATTAATTGTCCATGTTGGGTGTAAGTGCGGGGTAGACGTGTGGGTGTGGGAACGAGCGCACTTCACGGTAGCGACACCTCTATGAGGTGAGTAGCCTACTGGTTCAGTTCTAACAGGTAATAAATAACAAAGTGTGTCTCCATCTGAGGTCGCAAGACAATTGTCAGCCTGTCTCTTCAGGGATATGACTTCATCACTTTTTCATTTGGAAAACGCTTTATATTGTTCAGAAAGGGTCAATAGTAAAAAAAACGCCTATACCGGAGTCGGTTGTGCGTTACGGTTGAGGGACATTAGGTGTCTGTGTGACGCTATCGTGATCCCAAAAAAACAATGAGTCTATAATGAAACATAAACATATAAGGTTATTTAAGAACCATTCATTTAGGGACGGCCGTTAATGATGCTTGTTTGCTCTGCTTTATTCACATCAGTGTACCTACCTGCCAAAAGGGATTGCCCTGGGAAAATTCTACCATCAACAGACCTCTCTCGCAAACCTTTTCACAGAACAAGATGTTCAGAACACAAGTGTAGACTTATACATTATTTACGTTCTCTAATTCACCCTGGTGGGTATATAAGGCACAGTTGTTGAATACTGCTGATCATGCGCACATTGACACTTCTGTGGATTGCATATATTTTTTAGGACGCATGTGTTCACGCTAACGTGATGGTTAACTCTGACACTTGCTTCTGGTTTAGACGTCTCTGTTCCCACGAGACAACCTGTGACATGACGCTTACACATTTGTCTATAGACAAATGCAAACGTGTATGGGGTGGAGGGTCGTGAGAAGTGGCGGGAACGGGATACACAAATGCCCTGTTGCACTGAGTGTGAAGACACACCCACAACCTCAAAAAAAGTCGAAACCAAATTGCCCATATATTTGCACAAACCCATAAATGGTTTACTACTCAATTGCACTCATAATGGTATAAACACATTATTCAATTACACATGTCAAACAGAGGTCAACATGCAGAATCATTCAAAAATATATAATTCCTATGTCTATGTGAGGACACTCCTAGCTGTCTGAAATATAAATATTTTCTACGCTTTACTCACAGAAAGTATAGCCTACAAGGATTTGGGGATTTTTTGTCTATATTAGCATTATGAAATATAAACACAGTTCAATAACCGGGCTACTGGTGTGAAAAATAGGGCAAGGACAGGAGCAGCAAGTGATTATTGAATTATATGCTTTCATTTTGGTAATAGTTTCCTAGACCTAATCCCCAGCAGTTATCCATTTGGTGTCAGTTAACACATGTTGCATACGTCATTGACACATTTAAACCAATGAGGAATGACCTGTCTGACCCTATATATGCTCTCTATCTCCGCTTTCAGCAAACTTTTCGCTGCCTGAGGATTGCATTGTTGTCGATGAGCTTGGATAATTAATTGTCTGTTTTGTTTGTTTCTATTTTTGATGGCCAAAGTGGATGACCATTTGGGATCTAAAATGAGTAGGCCAGATCGTCTAAAAAGGGTAAGTGAAAGAAATAGGCCTAGATGAATCACTACGTGTATGTTACGTGTTTGTGTCTGAAGATTCATTCTGTATTATTTAAACTTATGACTTTTCAGGTTCTAAAACCGGTGATCGAAAAGAAGAGGCGAGACAGAATAAACCGACGTTTAGATGAGCTTCGGACAATCTTGTTAAGCAACACCTCAGACATGGTACAATCATTTACAACTTTTGCATTAATGACTGTTTGTAGAATATTCGACTATTTTGTATAGCCTAGCTGTTTTCTTTTATCGATATATGGTAAATTGATTCTTGTCAATATGCAATAGTCACTGATAATTTTCTTCTCTCCCAGCGGCTAAAGAATCCAAAATTGGAAAAAGCTGAAATATTACAAATGACAGTGGATTACATACGAAGAAAAGAAAATGGAAACGAAAGCAAAGGTATAAAAATCTTCAAACATACATTTATTTTCAGAGACTGATTTTCTGCTCCCTTGGTTCCAAATTAAAGTAGGCTATAATATTGTTTATAACGTTATCATGAGTGCTAATCATTTGTTTCCCTTTGTTTCTGTAACCCCCTTTTTCCTCTCCTTCTCTGAAAACACCCACACACACTCTTTTATTTGTTCATCTGCTCAATTACAAAAAAAATTGTAATCATCTTTTCTTTCCTACGCTCATATTCCATTATGGTCTGACTCTATTGATCAAACCCATCTCATTTCCCCCAAAAGATTATTCTGCTCCAGTGACTACCACTGTAACCTCTCAAAGGACATCTCACCTAAACCCCACACACAAACAACAAACACAGGCTCCACTCAGCCCTATCTACAGCGCAGGCTTCCAGGAGTGTTTATCCTGTCTGGGTAACTTCATTGAGATGGTGGAACCTTCCCAGAGAGACAGTTTCGTCCAGGGGCTGAAGGATCATCTCGATGCCCACAGCGCCTATCCACTCGGGTGGACGGTGAACCAGAGCTTCCCTGTGGAGGTCCAGCCCTGGGGTCCAGCAACAGAGAGGACGTACTGCTTTGAGAGGCTTCAAGACAGGAAAGACAGCTCGTCAATGGGACATCCCAGAGGCAGCAGGGAGTCTTCCTTCCCCTTCATCAACACCTCTCTCTCTATGTATCCCCAACCTTTTGTAATCCACCACCCACACCCAGCCCAATCCCTCACACATCCATACCCATCTCCCCCTTATTCGGTCTCACCTCCACCCTCCCCCTGCTACTCCAGCTCACCCCTACCTTTCATCACGACCCCTCCGTTCCTCTCGCTGCCCTGCCACTTTCCCTTCCCTCCGTCTCCCTCGCAGCTCTCCTCCGAGTCCTTGTCATTATCAACTCATTACACCTCTCCTCCGGTCATGCCAGTGATGACAACCAAGCCTCCTCTTGGTTCCAACCCTTCGAGCCCTCTGCATCGATCTGCCCCTGTACCCGATGGCCCAGCAAGGACTCTAAGGCGGTCACTGTTTCAAATAGATCCCCAGGCAGTATGGAGACCCTGGTCTTAACATTCAAACAAGAGAGTAAGTAAACAAAATAACTCGGTGCAAATGATAGTCTTTGGCCAGTATGACTGATGTATGTAAGAATCATAAGAATCAGATCATGAAGGATGTCTTAATGTCTGTCTTTTCCCCCTATATAAGATATTTGGATGATCACACTTTTGATGTGTAACTTTTCACTGTCACTTTAACTAGACTGTAAGCAAACTGAAATTGCATGTGTTTTTATGTTGTATGAAGTTCTGCTTAACATTTCTTTTTCTAAATTATATGCGAAACTTTGTACATATGTTATATATTTATATTCTGTCATGACCAAAGTCTTGTGAATAAACTATGATATAATTTTGCTATCCTGTATTATTTTTCTCAGTGCTCATTAATAATGTTCACAGCAAAAGAGATTATTTTAAGAAAGTTTACTTCAGTCAGTAAATTTATATCAGAAAGTTCAAATCAGAAACTCTTTCAAAGGGTTCATGGTATTTGTTTTGTTACCCCTAATTATTTAGCCTATTATAACTTAATATTTAGACATGACCAAGACAGTGTTATAATGTTGCTCCAGTCGTTATTAGTCGTAGAATTTGAGGTCAGTAGGCTAAGAGGTAGAAATTATATTGTCCACCTCTGAACAATGTCAAACAAAAAAATAATCTAAACACTGGACTACAGAGTAAAACTACATGTCCCATCACCACATGCGATTTTCCACCTTACCACATGTCCAAACTAGGGTGAGGGGCAGAGGTTAACGTATGAGTGTTTGTACTACCCATTGCTTCTGAAACATGATCTAGATGGCAATCCGTAGTTACTAAAGGGTCGTAGATGTTGTAAATAATGAGAGGGAACATACTGAACCGTCACCAAATGGACAGACGACCGAAAATTATTTCAAGCAGGCAAATCGATGGATAGCTATATGTATGCTAAACAGGGCCTAGGAACATGAGCCAGCCCAAACGTGTCTCTGATTGGTAGATTTCATGGGCACTGGCTGAAACTCTTTACCTCATTGGTTATATGGTCGATCAGTCTCAGTGTTGCTTCAACGCTGAAGATAAATTAACCCTTGGAATCTCCAACCTGCGCGAGATTGAGCTGTTGAGCTAGAAGTTACCACACTGAAGACGGACTATAGTTTGGAGCACTGGACAAGCCAAACATTCCTTTATAACACGCACGGCGTATCTCTCTCTTTTTGTATAAGTCCCCTCCCCACGTGATTAACTCATTTAGTGCTAGTAAATTTGAAAAAATTAACGCAATCGACGAAGCCGATGCTGGGGGAGGCATCTGTAACTCGGGAGGGAGTGTGGCTGTGACAGTTCTGCTTCACCAGAAGGCGGGGAGAACGGTGTTGTGTTGATGGTGAGTATACACAGTTGAATGTAACACTAGCCAAATAGCAGTTTTAGTTTATGTCCTGTGACTTCTGTTTGTCTTCGCTGAGACATAGCTCAGTATCTTAGACCGCATGAATTCTGGAAATTACGTTGAAATAGATTGATGCCAAAATAGCGCTAATCATAGCTAGCATAATATATAGCAGCGTTATTATTATTGAGAAAACGAGTTCTCGAGCAGTGCTGTGAGGAGGTAGAATCACTTCAGTCTGTTTTCTTCATTGTAACGTTGCTTTGACTGGTGCATGACGTTCATTCAACGTTTGCCTTCCGCCGTAACAGATGAACTTTCTAATCATGTATTACTGGCTGACCCTTAGATCATTATTCATTAATAATTATTTTCGGTTGGATTGCATAATGTGATTGTTTTATCAAGGTACATGATTGCATTTATACAAAAAAATAAGTTGATAAAGATAACACATTTTTTTGTGTATGTAGTTTCAGATCCATAGAGGCTTCCATGTCTGCACCAAACGTTTTGAGTGAAAGATGATCGAGATGTCGGTTGATAAAGAAACTGTCACAACTGGAAGTACGAAGGCAAACTCTACACCAACTCTGCAACTCCAGCAACTCTCAGAATGCACCGGAAGCTACAACAATGCCTCCACAATGACAGAAGTCTCCCTGGCCAACTCTGGCATCACTGATGGTGCGTCCGACTGTCCAACTGGGCTAGCCGACGGAATCCAAAATAAGCAAACCAGCCCTGCTGACTCCCACAACCAGGCAGAAAATGTTGGGGTCAGAGTGAACGAGAAGCCCTTCAACACCCAAAACGGTTTGCAGCAGCCCCAACAACAACAACAACAACAGCAACAACAACCACAGAAACTATCAAAGCGTCGCAGCACATCTACCACAGGCTTCAAGCATCCACCATCTGGGAAGAGACGAAGGCGTGCCAACTCCGAAAGCGACTCTGTCCTTCCCACAAATTTCCTTCTGGGTGGCAACATCTTCGACCCGCTGAACCTCAACAGCCTGCTGGACGAGGAGGTGAACAGGGCGCTGAATGCAGAGACCCCCAAATCCTCCCCCCTGCCAGCCAAGAGCAGGGACCCTGTGGAGATCCTCATACCCAGAGACATCACAGACCCGCTCAACCTCAACAGCGGGATGATTGGCACCAGCTTCCTGGTGTCACCGTTCAAGAGAAGGAGACACCGGCACAGACACCATGGAGGAGGGGGGGGAGGAGGAGCAGGAGGGGGAGGATAGGAGGAGGAGAGGAGGAGGAGCAGGAGGGGAGGAGGAGTGGAGGAGGAGGGGGAGCAGGAGTGGGAGGCAGGAGGGGGGAGGCAGGGGAGGGGGAGCAGGAGGGGGCGGGGGGGGCTCAGCTGGGCCCGGGAGCGCATCAGCCCCCCATCTGGATGCGTCCGACTCGGAGAGAGCTAGTGACGTTAACACCAGTACTTCCTCACTGCCCTCGAGTAGCTCCGCCCCTGCCACAGAAGTTGCCCTCAAAGTGAGCAGCGTGCTGTCCAGTGTCCCAGGGTCCTCTCTTTGCGACGATGAGCCCAAACCCTCCATCTGCAAGGAGGAGGCGGTGCTCCCCGTGTCGAACCACCCCTCCCAGCCTCGCGGCCCCGAGGAGCTCTGCACCGTGACAGGTGGCCCGAACCAGCACACCAGCCGCCCGCGCAAGCGCAGGCGCAATTCCGGCAAAACCGAGCCCCCTTTTGCCCAGTTCACTCCAGTGGGCAAGCCTTCCACCGAGGATAGGAGCAGAGGTGCTGCCACAGGAAGGAGTATTCAGACCTTCCACACCCCAGTGACGGGTTCCAAACCTGGGCAGGGAGGCTGGCACCAGCGGAAACAGCAGCAGCATCCGCAGCAACAAAGGATGAAGTTCCAGTATGGGAACTACAGCCAGTACTATGGCTACCGCAACCCGGGCTTCAGCGAGGACCCGAGGTTCCGAGTGCTGCGTCCAGAGTGGTTCCAGGGAAAGGAGGTGCTGGACCTGGGCTGCAACACCGGGCAGCTGACTCTGTGTATCGCCAAGAAGCTCCGTCCAGCCCGCATCCTAGGCCTGGACATTGACGGGGCGCTGGTGCACGCCGCCCGCCAGAACATCAGACACTACCTGTCAGAGATGAAGGCCCAGGAGGCGCGGCGCGCTGCGGAGGGCGCGGGGGCGGAGCGGCCTGCGGGACAGGAAGAGGAGGGAGAGAACAAGGAGCAGGAAGAGGAGAACCGAACCGGAAGAGGGATCCAGAGAGACGTACAAAATAGGGACAAACTGAATCCGGGAGAAGCTAGAGCTGAGAATGGAGATGCCGTGGGAAGGGTGGAGAGAGAAAGCGTCTCGACTGAACCCGCCGATCAGGGGGAGCCCTGCCCTGCCACGGACAGAGGACGGGAGCAGAGGAGAGCAGGGAGGGCGGAGCATGGAGACTCGGATGGTGCTCCTGTGGATCCTCTGGGGAAGCGCTCCTTCCCTGTGTCCCTCCGGATCTCCAGAGGACCCATAGCAGCACCTCCACTGCCAGAAAACCCCCCCATGCCTCCCGGGGACTTCCCTGGAAACGTCTCCTTTGTCAAGGTTAGTGGGTGTACTTTAGCATTTGCCCAAGGATTTAACAAACTGCAGGCAGAATGTGTTGGTTTGGCTAACCTCTCTCTCTCTCTGTCTCTCTCTCTGTCTCTCTCTCCCTGGTGTGACCTGCAGGCTAACTATGTCTTGGAGAGCGACGCGCTGCTGGAGACCCAGCGGCCGGAGTATGACATCATCCTGTGCCTAAGCGTCACCAAGTGGGTTCACCTGAACTGGGGAGACAGCGGTCTCAAACGACTCTTCCACCGCGTCTACAGACACCTGCGCCCAGGAGGCAGGTTCATCCTGGAGCCGCAGCCTTGGGACACCTACGGCAAGAGAAAGAAGCTCTCGGTAAGAGACCAGGGTTCGGACAGCACCAAAACAAAACAAATTCCTACTTGCGCGAGTAGGCACAACATTTCTGAGAACAGTACTTGCCGCAGATTTCAGTCCAATCTTTAGACCATGCAGATTTTCGAAAGAAGGATAGCTATTTGAGATTCTGCATATTTTACTATATAGTATGAACTATATCTTTGCAGTTTGAGAGCTCTAGTGTGAAGGAGAATAAAGTTGTTGTTTTTATATTGAGTACAAAGTACATTGTTGGGTTTAACACAAAATGTAATCTCAATGTTACAGGATAGCATTTTTCGGAATTACCACGGCATCTGCCTGAGACCAGACCAGTTCACAACATACTTGATTAGTGAAGTGGGATTCTCAAGCTATGAGCTAATTGGGACACCCAAGAGTTCCTCAAAAGGTAAGCTGCACCTGTGAATGAAGGTCACAAGGAAAATCAAATGAATGTCTGGCATCTCAATTTATACTCCCCTTTTTCCGGTTTACTTTTTCTACAGGTTTTGAGAGGCCAATTTACTTGTTTTATAAATGACCGGTTGGTCTGGAAGGTAGCCCTTGGAACAGCCTACATAGTACCTTTGTACTCCAGAACAAGCCAGCCGCCTGCCTTCATTATCCATCTGCAAGCATGTCTTGGAACACTGGACAGTTTTAAACATTGAGCTTCTTAAAATGTGTGTCTGGTGAACATTGAAACATTTGAGACATATCTCAAGACGGATGACGACCATGAAGTGGACAACCTGGAGGACCTGAAACTCGATTATGACTCGACTCTTTGTGACAAACACAGGCATTGTGTTCTAGGTCCTCAACTACTGTTTGGACTGTTGTTCAGTCAAAGACTTTTCTTCACTGTGTTTTAACCGAATTTGGATGGTTGTCAGTGTATCAAGGCTTGGCTTTGAATCTTTTGAAGGGAACCAAAAACCCAATGTGATTAACCCACAGTCATAGGAAGAGCTGCGTGTTTAGACCCACATGCCTGCGTAGAGTTCCTCTTACGAAACCTGCCCTAAATCATTTGTTTCAGTGTGACCTTAGGCCCTGTTAGGTTTTCCAATGTCTTAACCACATGTGGCTCCCCCCCCGCTTCTCCCTGTCACTTGCTTCGCGGTAGATTCAAGTACACTTGCCAGGTAGCTCTAGGCTTTGAGGTTGGAGGGGGAGGGAAGGGATTCTCTTTAGGGTCGTGTCATGGTGACTGGCCTTTTATATTTCTTTGACTTTTGTTAATGTTCAGATTACAATGTTTTTGTTACTATTTTTCTTAGTGTGAGATGTTGTTTTTGTTTTGAAATTTGCTGCCAACTAATACAGAGCAACAGTGGTTTTGACTTGGATTGAACTTCACTTCATCCAGCTTCGCTCGGCCCATAAATCAGTCCATGATTTCTTTGTACACTTTTTTTTGTACACTTTATTTTCGTGTTTGTTTGATTTTCCTGTGACAAGCAGAAGAGCAGCAATGCTGGGGGACTCTAGGTCTAATTTTCTCAATGTCTTTTCAAAAATAAATACATATTCTGTTATTCTGACTGTGGGTCATTACAGGAAGGACCAATCAGCTTCCTCACAACTTCCCCTTAGCAAAGACAATCTGATTGAATTCAAATTCAAACCAACCCAGACAAACAAGATATATGGCCATGCCTGGATTATTTAGTTCAGTGTTGGCCAATTAGGGAAATTAATGTAACAGTGTTTTGGCGGGTTATCAGATCGACCAAAGTGAATATTTTAAACATGTAATGCAGCATTTTTGCCATCAATAACATGTTGCAAAGCATGTCAAAAGTCTTGCCCATATCTTGGAATGAACGGTGGTGGACATGACAAGTTCAGCATTAACTTAAACGTGCTTTGGAGACTTCATGTTAGATGTTGCAATAGCACTGAAGTGAGAACTAAGAGATTGAATATGTGCCCGTATTTGTTCATATCCCTGTGATATTGTAGTTAGATTTTTTTTTACATACTTTAAACAATTTATCAAAATGTTTTAACATTTAAATAAATGTAAATCAATTATGTAAATGTGACACTTTGTTTCCCCAATCTTGTATGTAGCTAAATCTAAATTTAGCCTCGTGACATGGACATCGTTTTAGAAACTACAAGAGTCTTTCATTTTACGTTAAAAGCCCCCAATTTTTATTAGTAGACTTGGCATTTAGCCATCAGTAAAGAAGATGATAGACTAACGTCTCCTTCTGCCTCCTCTCCTCCTACGCCTCGTCGCCCTGGGTCTGCGCCTTCTGCGGACGGGACGGGAGGAACGTCTTGATCGTCGTCTTCTGGGCATGTTGATGATAGTTGATGATTCAAACTATACCCATTGAGCTGCTGGGCACGATTCTTATACTAATTCTGCCGTCAAAAATTCAGGCTATTGTGACGTCACGAAGACGTTTCAACAAAACTCCAGACTTTCATAATCCGACGGATATGAAAACAAGAGATGCACTTTTCGCTTGTCTCCCATTCATATTTCATTACACTGAACACTGAACAAGAATACAGGTAACCCTTGACTGTGCTTTAAAGATTAAACGTAGCCTACTATAATAGTAAAGAAACACAAAATAATTGAATGCCCATTCAATCTAAGACATTGACATCGTTATATATGACCTTTATTTATATAGCCTAGTTGGATTTTAACATTTTAACTTTATTTAAAATGAAAATGGATAACCTGAAAGGTCTAAGATAGGCTGCACTTTAAACTAATAGCCTACAATTTACAGTAAATTGATGTGTCCGTAACAATACAGCAACGAGAATAGTAAGGGGCAGAGAGGGTTATTCTTTAAAAATACAATATAGGCTATTTTTTAATAATAACTACACCAAAAAATTATCGAGGACACACATCCAATAACGATTGTCTGCAATTGCGAAAAGTGCATCTCTTGTTTTCATATCCGTCGGATTATGAGTCTGGAGTTTTGTTGAAACTTCTTCGTGACGTCACAATAGCCTGAACGTCTGGAGTTTTGTTGAAAGTATTCGTGACGTCACAATAGGCAGAATTTTTGACAGCAGAATTAGTATAAGAATCGTGCCCAGCAGCTCAATGGGTATAGTTTGAATCATCAACTATCATCAACATGCCCAGAAGACGACGATCAAGACGTTCCTCCCGTCCCGTCCGCAGAAGGCGCAGACCCAGGGCGACGAGGCGTAGGAGGAGAGGAGGCAGAAGGAGACGTTAGTGTATCATCTTCTTTACTGATGGTTAAATGCCAAGTCTACTAATAAAAATTGGGGGCTTTTAACTTAACATGAAAGACTTGTAGTTTCTAAAACGATGTCCATGTCAGGAGGCTAAATTTAGATTTAGCTACATACAAGATTGGGGAAACAAAGTGTCACATTTATGTACTGTACTGTAATGTAATTGATTTTCTTTTATTTCAATGTTAAGCAGGAGTCCCCGAACTACGGCCCGGACGCTGAATACGCCCCGCCCACGCATTTGGACCGGCCTTCTGAACTATGCCAGAGACATTTAATAAAATAAAATTAAAAATCACTGTTTATTTTTGCATACGTAAGTAAATGTTTTGATTTCAATAGCAATGAATATGAAAAAAGGTCATTACGATAGTAATAATGCTCTTTTAATAGGCTATATACCAATTGATATGTACGGATGTAATAAACAAATCTAGCATACTAAATACATTTAAAATCATAATAAATCTCCACAATAATCCTGGTAGGTATTGGGGATATTTTATTATGATTAGGAGGGAATTGTATTGGGTAAACACAACTATGGTTCGTTGTGAACCTTTGGGTCATGTGTCCCGAAGGCAGCACAAGGGTTAAATGATTTAGCCCTACTCAGTTGTAGTTAATTATTTTTGCCACGGCGCGGCGGTAGACTCCAGGAAATAGCAGCAGGAAATATTCCTAAACTATTTTGGTAAGTTAGAAAGGATATAAAACACGAGCACACCGAAATTTAAAGGAAGTTTATATTGAATTTGATTTAATATGGATATGTCATTGACATGGGCTTTTTGAGAGTGTTCATCAAGTGTGTCACGCTCTCCATATAACCTCTCAAACTACATTTTAAGTTGTATTATAAATACTATGAACTTTTAACCGAAATATGAGCAAATACGTATTCTGTCCATTCAAGTTTGTGCATACCCTGCTGTCTTCACACACATAAAAAAAACGCCTGACACACATTTCTGTCGTTGTGATGGTGGTACTGGAAATTAGCATTTAACCCAGTTCATATCAAAGCTGTGAGTTTGGCACTGGAGAGATGTGATCCATCTGCAGCATCCTCATGATCACCCACATCATGTTCCTCCTGGGTTTAGCCTGTTTGGATGACCAGTGCTTGTCCTTGGCCTACTTTACTCAGAGGCAGGCAGTGGGGCCAGCAGAGCAGAGTCTTGAAGCAGAACAGGAGGATGGAGGCTACATACTTCTCGGTGAGTGTTTGTCTAGTTCTAGATTCTGGAGGGAGTGGATGGGAATGCATTCTAGCATTCAGGCAGCATTCTGAGTTCCACAATGCTGCCTCAGCCACATGGAGAAAATATGTGTCTATGCCACTTCTTCATCACATTTCATACAAAAACTATCAACATAGAAGAGTTTGTGTGTGTGTGCGTGTGTGTCTGGTGGTCGCTCTAATACATCACTTGATGTATTACTAAGAGTGGAACATACTATAAAAATGTATACGTTTCAAATGATCTTTAATTCATCTCATGTTGTTTCATCCCTGGGTCCCTGTTTCTCATCTGCTAGCGAGGAATATTTCAGATGGTAGGTGGTTCGCTGAGGAGGCATGGTTAGGAGAGGGGCTGAAGTTCAGCTGAGCCACTTAGTGGGCTTGTAACCCCTTGCTCTCGCCCTCGCTGACTCGAGAGGAGGGTTATGTCATCTGATAAACAGGTCAGAAATATTAAGGTCACTTGACTTGAATAACTGTCGTTACACACGTGCATTGCGATAATGCAGAAACTTATAACGTTATGTTTATTCGCGGTATGGTTTATGCATGGTATACTTGAATGGCTTAGTAGGGATTGATTGTAGTCGCCTGCCCACAGGCGATGAATGTGAGAGTGTTTGTTTGCACTAAGGAAGACAATATAGGTCAGGTCTATGTTAGTATCTGGTCCATTGTGATGAACAGGAATCCCCTTTCTTCCCCCTGCTCTCTGTAAAACAGGTGACCATGAGGTAAAAGCTCTATACTGTGAATATTGGGGATCCAAGCAAGTCTATGGATTTAGTATTTTTGGGGAAAATTCATGCTTATTATGCGAATACATTTGACTATATCTGTGTTCACATAGTATCTTAATTTTTGTTTTGTGTGTTTGTGTGCCTGCTTGACTGTGTATGTAAAGGTGTGTGTGTGCCTGCTTGATTGTGTATCTAAAGGTGTGTGTGTGTGTGAGAGTTATATTGTTAGCTTTAGGTTGGATCCATGCCTCTCGTCCTCACCCCAGGGAGTAAGTGTGTGTTCATCATTTAGAATTGCTTTATTGCTGCACCATTGCTCCAGCGTGGTTGGGATCTGGCAGGGGGGAGGGGGGCTATGCTGGCTTTGTACAATTACAGAGCTGATGAAGCAAAGACACACAAGTACATGTTCCCCCATAAAGCAGCCTTAAATGGTGCAGTCCATAGTCTTAAAGGAAAAGTGTACCCATAGATGAACACACTCTAATTTTTTTTTACTGCAGTTCGTTTATTCCATTCAATGCTGAATGTAGAACATTAATTGACTGGATTTAGAATATTATTTTACATTTTACCTGTTGAAACAAGGGCAATGTAAAACCCTAGTGTGGGCAATATCATATACATATTCTTATATTAAATTCCTGATCCACATGTGATATTTTGCCAGATGCTTACCCACCCCCTCACTCACACACACACACACACACACGCATATCGTCTCACTCACACACACGCACACACATACACCCTTGCACATGCATGTACATGTGTGCATGAATATGCACAACCTAGACACATGCTCTGGTAAACCAAGAAAAAATTGTCATCCCAACCATTCTTAGACCTTAACATCGGGGCAACGTCCACATGACAACAACAACCCTTCCGATTGCCACGGCAACAACTGCACCATTGCTAAGGCAACAGCTGCAGAGTGCCACAACAAGCAGAAAACCTTTACGCCTTTTCTTCCACTCATTGTTTCCTGTGGTTTTACGCAATCGCTTTTCACTTTGGGTTGTTGATGTCACTCTGGTTGTCGTATGTGTTTCAATTCTCTGTGATGCATATGTAACTCGCTCTCTCGCTCTCTCTCTCTCCCTCTCTACACATTTTCTTTCGGTCTAATTCCTTCTGTCTTCACACACACACTCCCCCTCTATCTCTCTCTCTCTCTTTCTCTCTCTCTCTCCTTCACTGTCCCCTCCCTCAGCTCTCCCTCTCCATCCTCTGCTATTTCACTGTCTAATCCTCTCTCTATTTCTCTCCCTCTATCCTTCTTTTCTTTCGCAGAGCGAATCGCCCCTTTTACCCGCACCACCTTTCCTTTCCACCTCCATCTCCCCCCCCCCCCCCTCTGTCCATCTATTTTCATGCTCATCCATTTCTCCCCCTGCCTCCCTCTTACCCTCTATCTCTTCTGGCTTTGAAACACAGACGCGTTCCCTTCTCCCCCTCTCTCTCTCCCTCTCTCACTCTGTCTCTCTCTCTCCCTCTCTCGTACAGATTCTGAGCCCACCCTCCCTCCCTCTCTTGCTCTTTCTCTCTCTCTCTCTCTCTTTCCCTGTGTCCCTCCCCCTCCCTCTTCACATTACCCCCTCCCTCCATCCTCTCTTTCCCTCGCTGGTTCAGTTAGTCCAAAAAGACATACAAGGAAGGAAAGAAAAGGGGGGTAAGGCAGGACGAGAGAGTGCAGGAGTGGGGCAGGCTGGGGAGAGGGGTGCGGGGTCTCTGCCCTCTGTTGTGGGGGGGTGGGGGGGGTGAGATACACCCCACCTGTTTGTTCTCAGTACCATGGACTGCCTCTGCATTGTGACTACAAAGGTAAGCTGATCCGCCGTCGGTTACACTGGGAGTGCGAGCGAGCGAGAGAGAGACAGCGTGAGGGAGAGAGACACTGGAGGAGTGTTAGTATTTTGTCTGTGTGTCGGGGAATAAGGATTTCGGGGGGGGGTTAACACCTCCCGCTGTCGATGCTTTTCCTCGTATTTGTAGTTCCTGTGTACCTGTAACGTAGAGTGTTAGACATGAGGGTCCGTGTTACAGGCATGTGGTCGTCCTCTGAAACCCCCTCGCTCTCCCTCTCTCTCTCTCTCTTTGTCTCGCTGTTACTGCCTCTCATGCTTTGTGAATGGCGAGGTTGAGGTGAACTACCTCAGAAGCGTGTGTCAGGGAGCGCTCCTCCTGTCCCCCCCCGTCCCCCCCCGTCCCTCTCCCTGTCTTTCTTCCCCTCTGGCCACATCTGGCCCTGTGTGTGGGGCTGTGTGAACCTGCCTGGCTGGGTGAGTTAGGGAGGGCGTGGGGGGGTAAGGGGACCTGAGGCTGCCTCTGCTTTATGCTTAACCTGCATGGGATAGGCGCTCTGCATGCTAACCTTCTTCATTCACTCTCTCTCTCTCTCTCTCTCTCTCTCTCTCTCTCTCTCTCTCTCTCTCTCTCTCTCTCTCTCTCTCTCTCTCTCTCTCTCTCTCTCTCTCCCTCCCTCTACCTCTCTCTCTCTCTCTCTCTCTCTCTCTCTCTCTCTCTCTCCCTCTACCTCTCTCTATCTATCTGTCTCAACCCAACCACTGCCATTGCGACAGCATGATGTGGGAGCCTCATCATCATCACACACATGTGTTGTCTCACGCACACACATGACACATGTGTTGTCTCACTCACGCACATGACACATGTGTGTGAGTTCCCATCCCCACGTTCCCATCCCCAAGCACGGGTTCGCACAGGCGGGACCCCGGCGTGACATTGTTGGGGAGCGTTTACGTAACGTGGTCCTACCCAGGCTCCTCCCTGCTCTCCAGGGCTCGTGTCTGTGGATCTGCCCTTCTCATGGAACCCCAGTTTGCTCTCACACTTCCTCCCTCGCACACAGACACACACTCATCCACGCAGAGCTCAACCTGGCGGGGGCCACTGTGCGCTGGACCAACCCCCTGTGGAGTGGTGCTCCAACCGGCCTCACAATAGGACTGGAGGAGAGATGAGGGACGGGGAAACACACACACACAAACACACACACTTACATTGTTTAGCTGAATGAACTTTGGTAGAAGTATGATGTGTGCCGCTAACAGTACTTTGTGCTGGAAATGTCACACGCCCACCCCTCTACCGGCTATTGTGGTCAGAGAGGGACAAACAGAGAGTGCTTAGTTGTCTGTCATCACGGTGCATTTACTGCTTAATCATCAAGCATTCATTCGCTTATCACTCACTTCAAGTGTACTTTATGTAAGCTGGTTCCCTTGACAACACAGCTCCTTCTGGTCAGCTGACAGAAATAGAAGGACAGAGAAGAGGAGTACAGAGACAGAGTATGGTAATTTAGCAGTAGATAGAATCTCTCTCTGACGGTGTTGATGTTGTTCCGAGGTGGTAAAATATGTCAAAATCTCACTTAATCACACACGTTTATTACCGTATCAGTGACCTGGGATTGCAAATGACTACAGTTTGTTGTGAAGAAGACGTAACTGATTAAAGCGCCTTCCACACCAGGCTCCCTCCGCGAGTGTCAAGGTGTGCTGAGGCAGGCTGTATGAAATGTATTTACACTACCAAGCGGAGACAGGCTTAACAAGCTCAATTAATAGCAGAGAGGGGGAGGGAGAAAGCACGCGCGAGAGAGAGAGACCGCCCGGGTGATGAGAGGCAACCAGGAACCCTTCATTTGTTTGTTAATCCACACATCCAGTCGCCCCCCTGACATCCACGTTGCTGGCCCTGCTATTTGCGAGGACAGGCCAGCCGCCCTAGCGTGTCAGATGTTGGGCTGGATTGGTTTTCAGCTCCTGGCATGTTTGATCCGACCTATCCAAAATGGCTGTGTGGATCCCATCCATCAGGCAGCTTTGCTTTGGTGTTTGGTGCAGTAGAGCTTTGGAGAGGCTGTGTCTGTCTGCACGCCTGCCTACATGGCCCGGATCTCTTCTTTCTGATCTGCATATTCATGGCTTCCACTGTACTGTGTGTTCTCCTAATACTCTCCCCTTCATGTTTCCTCTGTCCTTCCTGCTCTCTCTTAGCTGTGTCGTGGGCTATTCTTAACCAGGGTCTGAATGACCCAATCAAATGATGTCTGGAACATCTTTTCAGGACTTGCTGTTTGTCCTGTTTCTTTTTTTGTGTGTGTGTATTCTTTCTTGCTTTTCAGCGAAAGAACACCGTCTCCGTGTCCGTGGATATTTCAGAAAGCGCGTCCCCCCCGAATCACACGTCGCTGTCTTTCCTTCAAAGTGAGAAAAAGCGTTTTGGCGCCGGCCAAGAAAGGCACACTTTTGCCAAAGACTCGGGAGACAGATGGTCAGTTTATAAAAAGGGGAAGCGTAATTAGCACACGGAGGGCCACAGCTCTTTCACGGTGGGTTATAAAGTATTCATGGTCCCGCTGCCGGGGCTGTGCTTCAGGTGAACAGCAGCTTGACAGGCCCTGTGATCGTCATGGAGCAGGTGAGCTGTGAGGCCCCCTCTGACAGGCCCGCACGTGGGCACGTGGAGCCCCTAACCGCTCTCTCGTTTGGGTCTGGCTACTCTGAGGGACGTCGCTGGGCAGCAGGCTGAGAGGCAGAGGGTGAAGAGTGTTGTGAAGGCTAATGTAACGCAAGTGTGTACAGCATGTTGAACTCTCCTGTATATATATATACTTAGTGGGCTTGCAGCGGTCCTCCCAACAGCTAATGGCCGTTGAGTGTCGTTGAGTGAATGGTACTTGTAGCGCCACACCATGCTTCAGTTTAACCCAGACTAACCTGGGTCAGCTGAGGCCGTGTCCTGTCCCGGTGGCTTGATGAGAGGATCACACTGACCTCTCACCCCTGACCCCTGGCTGCGTTTGTGGGTTGTGCAGCGAGGCTCACATCAAGAGGGTATTGACGCCCAGGGGAGGGTGAGCATGGGGGGGGGTGGATAGACACAGAGGACTGTATAGATGTGTGGTACTGTAGACTGATGCAGACAGACATGGTAGACTGTAAACGGTCTGAAACGAGCAAAAGGGGTTTGATTGAAAAGGGAGAGACCTGAACATGAGCAGTGCTGTGTGCTGTGTGGCGTGTGGCGTGTGGCATGCTCTGGCCCCTGTGCTGCTGCGGAGCAAGGAGGAGAACCAGGGGGTGTCGACCGAGAGGTCAGTCCCAGGGAGCGGGAGGATGATGGGGTCCTGTCTACCCTTCCCAGCCCCATCCCTGGCTCCCTGGTCCAGGGCACACAGAGTTCTTTTTCGTCTTCCCCTTATCTGACTCTCCCCCCCGCCCCCGCCCCCTCCTCCCCCCTCCACCCCCCTCCACCCCCTCTCCTGTCGACTCACACACTCCCTTTGTCTCCCTCTCCTTTCCTTCTCTGTGTCGCCTCGTTCCTCCTCCATCCTCCACAGTCCTCCTCCTCCCGCTAGCCCACTCCTCCTCTTCCTCCTTCCCGCTCTCCTCCGTTTTCCTCTCATCCGCCCCCCCCCCCCCCCTCCACCTCTCTAATCTCCTGGATTTGCCTCGCGCCGCTTTCCCACTCTCCCTTTATCTTCCCCCCCCCCCCTTCCCGGCTCTCCTCCCCCTCTCCTCTCTCCACCCCTCTCCCCCCCCCCCCCCTCCCTTTCTCGACCTCTACTTCCTTTCCGTCTTCCTCCCCTGTTTCCTTGCCACTCTCTAGTCTTTCCTCATTAGTGCTCGTACAGATGAATTATATATCGGACAAGATGTACGCAAAGTCAGCAGATATGGTGTGTGTGCACATCAGCAGCTCCATGTATGTGGCTGCTCCTGTGTGAACATCAAACAGCCCGGCCCGGGTCTCCACAATCCCTGTTTGGATCCACCGGCGCCCTCGACGCTGGGCTGCCCGCGACGCTGGGCTGCCCGCGACGCCCCGTCTTTTTGGGGGGATGTGAATATTGTTAGTGACAATCTGAAAATGGTGTGTGAGCGTGGGTGAGGCGCGTACGTGTGAGTGTGTGTGGGTGGCGTGTAGTATGTGTGTGGGGTGTACTTTGTGCGTGTGGGGGGTGTACTTTGTGTGTGTGCTGGAAGGACGGGGGATTGTAAAGGCTGGTGACTGCATGTTGCTCTATTCCTCTGTGTCTCTAAGATGGAGTTTAGCTGTCATAGCTGGACCCTCCCCACCACTCACACGCAATCAAACAGACCTACTTCATTATTCATTCAGCGAGTGCACAACTCTGCTCAGCTTAACTTCTTTGACAAGAGTGTGTGTGTTGGCGTGTGTGTTCACGGTATGTGCTGCTTGAGGTAAATCAGTATGCCACGGTGCCAGTGCTTCTGGTGTGTGCAGAAGGCGTGCATCTCTATTTAAAACAGGACTTCTGAGTTGTGATCAAAAGTGTTTGAATAATCTATAATACATGTATGAGTGAACTGTGAGTAATAGTTTTTGCCCGACTTACATGCACGTGTATGTGTTTGTGCGTGCGCTTATGCGTTTATGCGTGTGTGTACATCCATGCAGCATTTGCGCGTGCGTGTGAGATCGAGTTATATGCAGTAAGTGTGGGCTGAGCTCATGAAGTCAGTGGTTCATGTTTGATCTCCCGTCAAGGACACAGGCCTCTCCCTCCCCTTGCCATGCCTGTGCACACAGCCACAGGGCCAGAGAAGCAGAGACACTCACCCTGCCAAAGTGCTCCCAGGGCACTGTTAGTGGAGCAGACAGGGGCCGCCCTGGTGACAGCCGGATGCCACAACACAACCATATTGAGCTGCATATTGTCAGAGTTTTGGGGCAGGGAGGGGGGTGGGCGGGAGGGGGGTGGGGGTTCACCAAGAGCAGGAGAGAGGGGTGAAGTGTTACAGCAGGGATCACCAAATCCCAGACACACCTGATACTCTCACAGTGTGTGTGTGTGCGTGTGTGTGTGTGTGTGTGTGTGTGTGTGTGTGTGTGTGTGTGTCAGTTTGCTCAACGCTGACAAACTTCATCTTCTCCTTTCCTGATGATTCTTACCTCCATCATGCCTAACCCCTTTCTCAGGCTGCCTTCTCCACCCAGCCCTGAAATGTGTCTCTGTCTCTCATCCTCTCTCTCTGAACTCTCCCGTTCTGTCCTCGGCGTCCATGACGCGTCTATATTTATCCATACAAAGAAAAATACTCTTTCTGAAAAGCCTTCTAGTTTAGCTCTGATTTTCTGTTCAGAAAATACGTCACCGCCCGGCACACTCACACGCCGGAACACAGGACACAGCCCCGCACCCTCCCCGGCCTTCTCTCGTCACAAAGCCAAACACCCACACGTGCCCACTCTCTGTTACACATAACTATCTGCCCACCCCGTCAGAAGTCCACACACACACACACACACACACACAAACACAGCGTTTAGTTTCTATACACTCAAATCTACCCGTACAGGAAGCTAGGTACCCACATACGGTATAGTTACTACACCCACCACACACACTTACACTATAACATTCGCCCTCCTACACACACACACACACACACACACACACACACACACACACACACTACCATAGACCAATCTCCCTGACACTGCCAAGAGATCCAGAAAAGGGAGAGACGAAACCCCCTCTTTTCTTCTCTCCACTTTAATTGAATTCTAAAAGTGACACAGTGATTATTTGCCGGCTGCAGCCTTTGTCTCGGTGTTTGTGTCTGTCAGCAGCGCTGTCTGTCCCTGAATCCCTCAGATCACGTTCACGAGTGACAGTTTGGCTCTGTCATGGGATGTTTGGGCTGGGGACTTTGCCACCTCGCGTCTGGTGAGAAGACTCGTGGTGCAACACAGTCCGTCCGAGGCTGTCAGTGAGGAGGAGGGCCCTCAGCCTCCAGGACGGCTCTTCATCCTCTGCTCTGCTTGGCTGGACTGCTATTCTCCCATAGGCTGCCCTGGACAAACGGTGTGGCCTTTTGCTGGAGCACTGCAGCCTCGTGGATGGATGGATGAGAGAGAGAGAGAGAGAGAGAGAGAGGGAGAGGGAGAGGGAGAGGGAGAGGGAGAGGGAGAGGGAGAGGGAGAGACAGAGAGAGAGACAGAGACAGAGACAGAGACAGAGACAGAGACAGAGACAGAGACAGAGACAGAGACAGAGACAGAGACAGAGAGAGAGAGAGAGACAGAGACAGAGACAGAGACAGAGACAGAGACAGAGACAGAGACAGAGACAGAGACAGAGACAGAGACAGAGACAGAGACAGAGACAGAGACAGAGACAGAGAGAGAGAGAGAGACAGAGAGAGACAGAGAGAGACAGAGAGAGACAGAGAGAGACAGAGAGAGACAGAGAGAGACAGAGAGAGACAGAGATACATAAGACAAGAGATGGAAATGGAGAATGATAGTGAGCAGTCACAGTTAATAGACTGACATGCAAAGATATCAAAGAGAATCAAGAGAATATTAGTGTGTCTAGAGACCAGGCCGTTGAAGACACTGTATTTCTCTGAGCCCCAACTGTATGAGGAGGAGGGATAATGGTGATGATATCACCGATATGAGTAGATGTGGCATTAGCCTTGCAAATAGGATCAGATAGTATTACAGTGCTGTCATCATTATTGTTCACTGTAGCATATGCTGACACCTTGTGGCACCATGTCAAACTGCAGCGTACGAGTGCGTGGAAATATAGCCCAGGGACACAATGCTATTTCTACTGCTTCAGTAGCCTGCTCCTGTTACATCCTTCCAGTCATTATATTTCTGTATGTTATATAGGTCCTGGTTGACATGGTCTGTGCCCACCCTGGGCTCTCTGTAGATGATGCAGAGGGAGATAAAACAACCAGTCTGAATTCATGTGTTGTGAATCACTTGTCTTTTAGCAGGGTCCTTTTTCACACTGTTACAGGATACTGAGCTAATGACATCAGAGATGAGACACACACACACATACACACATACCACAATCGCACACACACACACATCACAACCACACACACACACACAGTGCTCAGGCACACACATTTGCGTGGTTTGTTTGTCTCTGACTTTGTATCTTCATGTTCCTCTTATGGGTGATGTCAGTTGCTTAGCAACCGAGCTATCGGGGCCCGATTGTTGCCATGACAACATGGCAGGGTATCATGGAGAGAATAGAGATGAAAGGAGGGGGAAGGAGAAATAAGAGAGGGGCTGAGAGTGGGGAGTGGGGATAGAGGAAGAGAGGGAGAGGAGAACGACACAGAGAGAGAGAGAGAGAGAGAGAGAGAGAGAGAGAGTGGGAGAGAGAGAGAGTGGGAGAGAGAGAGAGAGCGAGAGAGAAGGAAAGAGTGGGAGAGAGAGAAAGATAGGAAAGAGAGTGAGAGAGAAGGAGAGTGAGAGTGAGAGTGAGAGAGAGAGAGAGAGAGTGAGAGAGAGAGAGAGAGAGAGAGACAGCGAGAGAGAGCAAGAGAGAGATGTTGTTGATGAGTGTTGACTCGCGGTGTGCAGGTAGGAGGATGACCTCGACGTGGGCGGCAGAGGAGGAAGCCAGAGAACGTCGAGAACAGGAAGTGGAAACAGATCATATATGGAGCTGATTACCCGTGGACACCTCATGATCCGTGGTGCTATCTTTAGTCAGAGAAGGAGGACATCCCAGAGATCCTCCATGGCCCTCAGACCGTGAGCTCCACCATGGCTGTGTCAGAACCAGTCAAGCAGCCCCAGCCCTGAGCAGCACACTGTTCGCTCTGCTTACCTCCACGTAAAGCAGGCAGTAAGAACAGGCGGGCAAGCCGTAGAACATGCAGTCATCCAGGCTCACATGGGGAGGTGGTTTGCGCTGGGGCTGAGTAACATGGGCCAGGACTGTGCTAACGCTAATGACAGCCAGTCCTGGGATGGAGTCTGAGATCACGTTGGGTTAGACTAGGCTGTAGTGGCCAGGAGAGGAACAGCTCTGTAATACAGACCCCCACTGAGGGGCATTTAGCTGTTAGATACTAGACACAATCCTAATGGAATGGCTTCATGTTGGCTTCAAGACTAGGGAGCTAGGTGTGTTTAGTTGTAGTGCTATACATAAACATTATAGAAAAATCCAAGATTCTACTTATCTTACATTTAGTCATGCTCTTATCCAGAGCGACTTGCAGTAAGTACAGGGACATTCCCCCGAGGCAAGTAGGGTGAAGTGCCTTGCCCAAGGACACAACGTCATTTGGCACGGCCGGGAATCGAGCCAGCAACCTTATGATTACTAGCCCGATTCCCTAACCGCTCAGCCACCCCTCTACTCTACTATATAGGCTATAGGTATTTTATTTGACACGAAAGACAGTTTTGACAGTTTGTTTTCTTTTCGCCGCAAACGCTCAGTCTTGTCGCAGGTGTTTTTGACCTTGGACCAGCCATGTTCCTTGAGCTGTGTTTGTGTTTCACACATGCTGATGCTCCACCAGACATCTCCATGGTCGTCAGGACCATGAGTTTCCTGGTGCTCTGGTTTACACCTGGTTGCGGTTAGTGACTGACCAGGGTGTGTAGCGATGGCCCAGGTGTCATTCACACCACGGACAGAAGCGTCAGTAATGAACAGCAGCAGTAGCTACCTTTCCACTCTCTCCATCCCCATCCCTGCTCCAGCCCTGAGTCATAAAGTACTCATCCACATGAGGATGAGGAGCTGTGTGTGTGTGTTTGTGCACGTGTGTGTGTGTTTGGGTGCGTATGCGCATGTGTGTACTTGTGTGTGTTGAAAAAAAAAGATATTTGGGGGGGGGGGGGGGGGGGGGGGGGAGCAGAGCGGGGAAAGAGCGGGAGGAAGGGGGATAAATAAAGGGAATAAAAAGCTCCGTACGTTTGAAGGCTGAAACGATAAAAATGTTGCTAAAAGCGTAGGTGAGGTTTACGCTCTCTCTTTCTCATATTGTCTCCCTCTCTCTCTCTCTCTCTCTCTCTCTCTCTCTCGCTCCCCCTTTCTCAGTCTCTCTCCCCTCCCTCTCTCACTGGCTGTGACAAACATATTTTGTGAGTCACGGCTGGATCCGTCAGCCAGATCTGCCCGTTCAGACCCTCGCCTTAACACAGACACGTTCCCAACACCAACTCTGGCTTCCAGGAAAACTCTCTCCTCATCTTCTACGGCAAACCCCCTCCCCCCTCCCCTCTCTTCCCCCTCCCTCTCTTTTCCATCCCCCCCCTTCCTACCCATCCACGGTCTCTCATCTCTCCCTCCTCATCACTCCATCCTTTTCCTCCTTTACTGCGGGCGTCTCTGAAAGGCTGTTTTTCCGGTGTCTCTCGCTCATGAAGGGCCGCACTAAGCTCCCCTCCCTTCTGCTCGTGTGTGGTAGGTAGACTTACCTCTGTGTTTGCGTCCTTCACTCTCCTCCTTTTCCTCTCCGTCTCTGTCTGGCGTGTTGGGTCAGAGTCTGGTGGGTGACGTGGGCTGTCGGGTCTGGCAGGAGTCTGTGTCTGAGTCTGGTTAGTCTCTCTGTGCCGTTGGCAACGGTGCGAGCTACGTGTGAATTGTCAGGTGTTGAATGGTATGAATTGCGTATACCGGTGCATGGCTAGGTGGGATTCGTTTTTTTTTTTTTTTTTTTCGATACGCATTTGTGTGTGCAGGGGTGTAGATTTGTGCGTGTGGGTTTGTGTGCGAGTGCGTATGAATGCGGCCTGGCACATGTGGGTGTGTGCTGGAGTACGCGTGTTGTGAGGGGCCCCTAATAGACTTGTTGAATGCTGTCTTTTGCTATCAGTCTGTTGAAGACGTTCAATTTGTTTGGATTCGCTTCCCCAATGGGTTGCATTGTTCTCTAGGTGTTTTATGTGCATGCTTGGTTTTTGTGTGAGTCTGTGTATGAGTATGAGTGTAAACATGAGAGTATTGATTAGCCAATAGGAGCCCAGTACTCCCTAGACTTACAGTAATTAGCTGAGTGGACATAAACATGGCCTGTGCTGTCTGGGAATTACTGCACTGAGAGATGACTTAATGCAGTAGAACAGCTAGGGAATTGGGGTGTGTGCTGCATATGTATGTGTGTGTATGTATGTGTGTGCACAGCCAGGGGATTGGAAGTTTGTGCTTTGTACAGTATGCATGTACTGTGCGTGTGTGCATGTGTGTGTGTGCTTGTAGGTGTGTGTGCCTGTAGGTGTGTTTGCATGCACCTGTGTGTGCACACATGCAACCCGTGGAGTTGAAGAAAGATGACGTGTCTCCCAGTGTCACATGGATAAACTGGTACTTTTTATCAGGGCTGTGCATGTGTACAACATAACATGTGTGTTATGGGTGGTGTTGTATGTTTACAGGGTGATGTTGTGTGTTACTGTGTTGTGCTGTGTGTTACTGTGTTGTGTGTTACTGTGTTGTTTGTTACTGTGTTGTGCTGTGTGTTACTGTGTTGTGTGTTACTGTGTTGTGTGTTACAGTGTTGTTCTGTGTGTTACTGTGTTGTGTGTTACTGTGTTGTTTGTTACTGTGCTGTGTGTTACTGTGTTGTGTGTTACAGTGTGTGTGCTGTGTGTTACAGTGTTGTGCTGTGTGTTACAGTGTTGTGCTGTGTGTTACTGTGTTGTGCTGTGTGTTACAGTGTTGTGCTGTGTGTTACTGTGTTGTGTGTTACAGTGTTGTGCTGTGTGTTACAGTGTTGTGCTGTGTGTTACTGTTGTTGTGCTGTGTGTTTACAGTGTTGTGCTGTGTGTTACTGTGTTGTGTGTTACAGTGTTGTGCTGTGTGTTACTGTGCTGTGCTGTGTGCCCAGGCCTGTGCTGGTCCCGGTGGTCTGCACAGAGGGGCTCAGGGTCTCCAATCCACTCCTACACATGGGTTGATGAAGCTGCATCCGTAATGCAGGTCATATCATTTTGATCTCCACCATGACTGCAAAATGCACTTAGAAGCATAGACCAACTGACAGGCACAGTCTATGAGTGCCTTGTGCATAAGTGAGTATGTTTGTGTGGGTGGGTGGGAGTCGTCGGTGTGCATACGTGACACCCGGTGTGTGTATGTATACTGTACGTGCGTGTGCGACTGTACTCATAGCAGCCATTTTTGAGGCTAAAATGCATTCTGGTTATATTTGCACAACCCGCACCTCTCCGAATCCCTCTTCCTACAGTACTCAGTGTGGATGTAAATGGGGAACCATGGGGGGTCCCATAGCAGAGCTCTGAACACAACTGTGTTTAACTGAGATGACAGGGGAACCAGCGGGAACCCTCCTCTATAGCATCTTAACTGTTTTTTAACGGAACAGGCTGACCAGGAGGCCTCGCCCGTTTGAGGGAGGTTAACTGGGCTTTCAGTCAGGCAACCATGTTCCTGAGCCCGTGTAATGAGGTGCAGCTGTGTGCTTAGGGAACAGGTTCCACTAGTGGTCAGATAAAATAGACGATCCCTCTGCCTTAACCAAGACCTGATACAATACTGTTTGCATACGTAGTTGTGAATGTAGCTTCGTCTTAGGCTCACAAACGTGGTTTACTTTGAAAAGGGTCTTGCCTTTTCTGACCAAATGTAATCCACAGAAGGAACTAGCAAATCCAAAGTATTACACAGAAAACACCTGGAATGAATCCTGTGCTCCCTAACAGGTGCTCTTTCTGGGCCGTTGTTAATGGGTCGGCGCCGGCCCTGTGGGGGCAGGCGAGGGGGCCGAGGCTGGGGAGATGCAGGGGAGGCAGGGGGGGCCCCGGTGGCCGATGTGCTGCCGGGGCGCCCAATGGAGTGTTCCGGAACGTGTTGCAGTCATCCTCTTCAGGAACGCGATGACCACCGGGGCGCTTCCAGAACGGACCGTTCGTCGGGGAATCCCCGCCCCCCCTGCAGACGTTGTCATGGAAACGCTCTGGCTCTTGTGGGGTTTCCTCTCTGAGCGTGCTGGTTTGCTCTCGATGCGGCACAGGGATGGAAGGTGTCACTGGTAGCCAGCACAGGACACGCCACAGGGCTGGTCACATGACGCCACAGGGCTGGTCACATGACGCCACAGGGCTGGTCACATGACGCCACACGGCTGGTCACATGACGCCCCAGGGCTGGTCACATGACGCCACACGGCTGGGTCACATGACGCCCCAGGGCTGGTCACATGACGCAGAGTCAGCGTGTGAAGCTTCAGAAGCTGGAGTGACAGATGAAGTTCAGTCTGTCTGTAGAGTCCATCTATGGGTACTTGACTGTGGAGTGGTCAGGCTCCCACAATGCAATAGGTGTGAGGCTAGTTGGGATTTACTCCATCCAGTATTTTAAAGATACTGCCCTTGCGGGGTTACACACATGCTATATCGGGATGCGTTGCTCACCTATGTGCCCACACAATGCTGCATTAAGAAGTATGATTGACCCCTCCTAGTTTCTCTGTCTGAGTGAGTTTCCCTGTTTACATGAAGATATGAGAGGTTGCCAGCACACCTGCAGAAACTAGCTTGCAGACTAGCCGACTTCCATCTCAGGTAAGGAGACATGGCTGTCCAGGATGAACACATACACGTCTACACTCCTGGTCTACGCTCCCAGATGAGGAGGATCCTTACAGCTGGGTCATGTGAGCCCACTGAGGCCCAGTCCAGCCCCTCCAGCCCCAGTGTGAGGACCCAGTCCAGCCCCTCCAGCCCCAGTGTGAGACCCAGTCCAGCCCCTCCAGTCCAGTGTGAGCACCAGCGCGTTCCAGCCCAGCAGTGTGAGGACCCAGGTCCAGCCCCTCCAGTCCCCAGTGTGAGGACCCAGTCCAGCCCCTCCAGTCCCAGTGTGAGGACCCAGTCCAGCCCCTCCAGTCCCAGTCCCAGGTGTGGACCCAGCCGAGTCCACCCAGGTCCAGCCACCCTCCAGTCCCAGTGTGAGGACCCAGTCCCAGCCCTCAGCCCTGTATGAGGACCCAGTCCAGCCCCTCAGTCCCCGTCCAGGGACAGAGAGGGCCTCAGCTGTGTTCTACAGAGGGACAGAGAAGGCCTCAAGCTGTGTTCTACAGAGGGACAGAGAGGGCCTCAGCTCGGCTCTACAGAGTGCGTACAGAGCGGGCCTTCAGCTCTGCTCTACAGATGGGACAGAGCGGGCCTACAGCCTCTGGTTCTAACAGACGGGAGCAGAGAGTGGCCCTCAGCTTCTCAGCTTCTGCTCTACAGAGAACAGGGACAGAGAGGGGCCTCAGCTCCCCTCAGCTTGCTTACATGAGGGACCAGAGAGGTGACCTCAGCTCTGCTTCTACAGCGGGAAGAGAGGGCATCTCAGCCTCTGCTCTACAGAGGGAACAGAGAGGGCCTCTAGCTCTGCTTTCTACAGAGGGACAGAGATAGGGGGGGCAGACACAGGAACTTGTGTTCGGTTTTTACTTGATATTCTCTCTCTCTCGCTCTCACTCCTCCATCTTTCTCTGGTCTCTCTACCCCCTCTCATCCCCCCCCCCCCCATCTCTCTTTCCGCTTTCTCTATCACACACTACTTACCACCCACACCACATGTTGAGAATACCACTCACACCACAAACATTCAACAGGTATAACCATCAGGCAAGTCACCAGTAAAAGGTCAAGAATAACAGCCAAAACACACACATAACACTCAGTAATCCAAAAGTGTATACTTTGTTGCTTACAAAACAAATACATTCAATCACAGGCTTCAGCTATAGCGTGAGTTTTCAAAACATTGAGTTCTTGAAAGATAATGTTTTGCTTCTAGACAAAATTTTATAATTTATGATTTGATATTGATCGGATAAAGAGCCTCTTGGAGTTACTTCGCTGTGTGTGTACACAATTGATTTGTTAGTTTATGGGACACAGTGGTCTCTGTGAATCAAACTTGGGGCAGGAAAGAATCTAGATGCGCTGCCTATATGCTGTCAGTCGAAAACATGTGCATTTCCTCGTTGTATGATAGTTACTCTGCGGTAGTGACAAGGTTAGGAGACTTTGAAAAAGGAATTTTATGCACCCACCGGTGCGTCTCTAACGGTCGCAATCTGTTAGATTTAACATGACGTCACCACGAGAGCGTGGAGCCCTGCGCCGCAGTCGGTCTGAGGATGAATATGCACAACTATTTAGTCCACCTGGTTTCTCTCGCGCACCCTTGGGACGCACTCAGCCTGCACCCTTCCTGTGTGAGATCTGGTTGGGTTTATAGCTTCACATTCTTCGGGACACTCGAAACCGCTGGTATGTTCAGAAGAACGGCAGTCTTAATGTTTCTACTGCACGCACGTGTGAGTGAATGGGGAGGGGAGGGCGCTAAGAAGCAGAGCATACATCCATTTCCGCGTTATTTAACTCGACTCTATATGGAAAAATGGAAGGATTGTTTTGTGCCCTCCACCCATAGGAACCCACGTTGCTGTGTTCTCGCTTGTTGCTGCTTCAAGGCCCTCAGTTGAAATATGGAATGCGCCCATAGGGGGACACATGAGGACGGAGACCTTTTGTAAAAATGACCCTGTGTGTTGTCATCATATTGCAATGGGGTTTGGGCCGTTAAGATTACTGGTTTTGATATACGGATATTTTGGGGCCCCCCACTTAGGGCTGAACTGTGACTTTAGGGCGGGGATGGGGACAAAACGATTAGCATCAAAGGAGAATGTGTTGCTTATAATGCTTAACTAGGAGGCACTTTCAAGCCACCCACGGGCGAAGTTACCTTTCAGATTCACGGTTGTTTCTATAGGTGTGCCCGAGGGGCGGGGCGGCCATTACTGCACTTTGGTCAATGCAATGCGGAAACCTTAGAAAACATAAAAAAAACAAAGTCTAAAAAAACAGGCTACCTGGCATAGGTGGTTATCTACGAACGCAAAAACGAGGTGGGCTTTCTTGGTGTAAGGAAAATGGTAGATTTTTGGAAAGAAATTAATGTTTTGAATGGTGTTGGGTTGTATAGGCAAAAACGAAGGGGGGACAAAGCATCAGGTTTTATGAATGGGTGGTGGGGAAAAATCTAGTGAATAGCCTTACATGTTCGCGCGCAGCTTGCGGCCGTGTGATTCGATTTTTAGGTAGTAATGGGAATTGCCGTTGGCCAACAGTAAGAATTTCAGTGGGGGCAGTTGGCGGCATGTGAATTTTACAAAACTTTAACGGAGATCGATGTCGCTGCTGGTTGGCTGTGGCGGGGAGGATAGGGGAGAGAGAGCGTATGAGCTGGTGGCGGCGGTGCGACTGGTCTTGGGGTTGAGTGGTTGAACCTTAGGAATTTGATTCTGTGTAAAACCCCCAATGCGGGAAACCGGATGATTGAATTGGGACAGAACAACCTCGAACAAATCGGTCGCAGCAACCCAAAGGGTTCGATGGATAAAAAATTGGAACACAAATCTGAAAGTTTTAAACGTCTTTCGGAATTTGTAGGTTGTTTAGCGTGCCCACGTTCCGGGCTGGGTACCAACCCGCGCATCGGTCACCTGCATCCTCCCCACGGTTCTCCTACCCTCCCTGGTCGTCTCATCATCGCGGGACTTCATAGCGGTGGACCGGGCGTGGTTCTAGTGTTATGGGGTGGTTGGGAAAAAACTGATGTCTCCAGCCGTCTGTTAGGGCAATGTGCAAACCGGGGCCTGCTCCTCACCAGGGTGGAATGTTTGTCCAGGTGTAAGGGTCATCTGCCAGCAACCGCGCGACTCCCTCTCCCCTCATGTTCGGTTGCAAGGTAAGCTGCAGGCATGATGTTCATGCCGCACATGCTTTTTTCTTACCGCTATAGGGGCCTAGGGGGCTAACACACTAACTACTGTAGTCAACGAGTACATTGTTATTTGAAAGTAAGTTTTTCACCATCGGGGCAGAGGAGAGGCAAAAATTTTCGATTAGAACGTGTTTGGGAAAGATGATATGGAGGTAGCCTCTAGTGCACGTGCCCCCTTTTTCCCCACGTCAAAGTTTGTGTGCTAGTATATATTTGGGTGTATAACCCCCTATACATATACACCTACATTTACCTTCCTAACCCTTCGTTGAAACAGTGGAAAACGCTGACATCGCCTCTTTTTGAAGGGTAGCCTACTCAGGCTAACGCAAAGTGTGTTCCGAAGATTGTAGAAATGTCAGCCTTGGTCTTGGTCATTGTCTTATAGTGCCTATCGCATTTCTTATTGTATGTTTACTGATTAACTTAAATGTATACATACTACGACCCTAGCGCCCGTATTTCCTACTTTACTAGTTGCCCGGTATGTATGTTACGTTCAGCCCGAGTGCCCGTTTTCAGGCGTAATTTAGTGGCATTTCCACGGACCCCATTCATCAACTAGCTCCTTGTTGTGTGCCATTTTACCATAGCTCGCTCCAGACATCTGCATTAGAACCAGGCGGCTGGTTATAGATATAACCAATGAGCTCATATTCATCGTTAGTAGAACAAGCGGTAATCCAATCAGTACAAGCTACACAATGGGTCTCAAACCTATACCGTGTATTAAAGCCCCCCAGCTTGAGTTTCCAGTAAAGGATAGTTCGTGTTTCTCCCTTATAATCCTAGAGGGCTCTTGACCAGATTCCAGTTATTATGAGAGGAAACTTTGAACCACGTAATATGAACTGTCACACATAGGTTTCAGCATATTGGTTACTGCTGTAAACACATGGTGTGTAACTGAGAAGTGGACATCAGATTTAGTCTGTGAAGATGTTCTCTTCGCTGGGATATGGAGAGTTCATCATTCAGACGTATGCTACGAATTCTGTTTGGTGGACGCTATATCCAATATGCCTATCAATGCTTGGGTCAAGTATTGTCCCTTCCTTGTCTAGCCATTTTCAATAGCTAATACAAGGAGTCCCAGAAAAAGGGTTACTTTTCAGCCAGAGGACCAAAAACGCCAATATCCTCCCCTCCCCCATCCGTTTCAGGTGTATTCGGGCATGCAGTTGCTCAGTGTCCCGTTCACATGGCAATAGTCTTGACGACTGCTCTCCTCAGGCTTTGCTCTCCTACCAGGCTGTCTCCTCACAGGCTGCCTCACTCGCAGGGCTGCATAGCAGTGTGCAGCCTTAAGCCTGCTCGGGCCTGCCAAACACCCAACATGCTGAGACCTAGGTGTTCACCACTCCCTCCTGGCCGGCCAGTCAGACTGAGAATCTCCCTCTCTGGCTAAGAAGGATGTGTTGTGGGTAAGTGTGTGACCTGTGTCATGTGTGTGTTGTAGAGTCCCACTAGTTCTCCTCCTATGTCTCTCAGCTGTTTCTACCTTGTGGAAACTATGGAAACAGAGCTCAGAGCAGATTAAAAGCAGCGTCTCTCTATAGGCGATGTGGACCTGGTGTCTCAGGACCAGTTGGGGGGGGGTGGGGGGGGGGGGTCATTCCTAGTGGTTATGCAAAGCTGCAATCACACTGTGTGGCAGAGTCGAACGATGCGCTGCAAGCTGATGGTTGGATTGCAGACAGGAAATCTTGCGAATCAAAAGAGGAGGTGATGGAAACACACACACACGCATTGCGATATTGTTAGTGTGATTGTGATCCCTATACCTTAGTTTGGTCTTTCAGTTTCACATGGTCGTGGAGACAATATATGTTAACACGAACCTGTTTAACCACTTGCGGTCTTCAGGATTGGTTTCCTTTCTTTCCTTGTGTTCGTGAAGACTGTCATTGTGTCCCCGTCTGTGTGGCGTGACAGTAAGAACTCTATTACTGGTCATCTCCCAGGGGGATCCGTAAAGGTGACACTTACCACTGAAACATCAGTCAAACACTTTCTCCTCCAAAAAAAACGTTCCCCGCTAAATCTGTATTCCTCATCTAACACTACCTCTTCTTTCTATTGGTGGGATGCGTCAGGTGGTCTTGTAGGATGGTTTAAGGAAGTACGCATGCCACCACTGCTGTGCTGTGCTGTATTGAGGGGTTACATAGTCACGATGTTCAAGGAAAACAGTTCAAATGTTGCTAACAAAGATAACATTTTAAATGTGACTTAGTTTCTTTCGCTTGTTCTGTGTCACGTGGTCCCAGAGAGAGAGTTGCGTTGGGGAAACATCGGTGAAATGGCAAGCAAAAACTATCCCAGTTATGATATGATTAAAGACGGGAGAGGGACATCAGCGTTCGACCCGGTGTGGGGGGGGATTCAATGCTCGGCCCACCATGGAATTCGCTCATGAGTCTTACCGGAAGAATGGGCAGGGTCACGGTGTAATACCGTGACACAAGGCCTCACCGATCAGAATCTGCCTGAAAACCAATCAAACAACAATCCATAGCGACAAATCCATAGTAACTATGTATAGATTAGGATGGAATAGAATAGAATACCAGTTTAGAATGATCTAATTTAGGGTCATGCCGTGTGTGTAGCAGCCTCTCTGAGGGCGCACATCATTTCCCCTGGTGAATTGTACCTATTCTGCTGCTGAGTTTCTCGTCTTCATGTTGGAGACTGTGACCGAGCTTTCTACTTCATACTAGCAGGCAGCGAGGACGGCATAGCACCAATGGGCCCCCTGTTAGGTGTAAACAAAGGAGGTGGGCTCGTTCAACGAGCGCCGACCCTTCTTCTGTCTCCCAGTTCTAAAAATCTTGTGCAGTGCAGATAGAAAAAGATGAGCCACACGAGCAATGAAGATACAACTAGACTCCCACATACCCCGTGAAAAGAGCAAAAGAGGGACTAGAGACAAGCTCAACCGGGATCCGCATATCCTCATCTAAGCTATAAACAGCTTAAAAAACATCTCTCCTCTCCCACTACTCACCCTGTCTACTACTCTCACCTACGCCCCCGCATTCCTCTCCCTCCCCCTCTCCTCCTCCTCCCCCCTCGCCTACTACTAATCCTCCTCAGACATCTCCTACTATCCCCCTCTCCTCCTGCTTCTCCCTGCTGACAATCTACGAGCTGGCCTCGCTCTACACCGGCCTCATTTACATTATTGAGGAGCAGCAGACTTGTCCAAGCAAAAGCGGTTGAATCGGGGCCAAGGTGTGGACTCATGGAGACCCGAAAAATGTCAAAAGGGTCATTTGAACAAATGGGGAAAAGCTGTAGACTCGGCTATATATGCCGAAGTTTTGCTTTTCTATTTGCTTTCTTTTAATAAGTCTTAGACTCTCTCGTTTTAGTTGTTGTGTTGGAACCAGTGGAGATTGAGAGAGTCTGCGTGGTCCAAACCCAGCTTCAAGGCTAGGCCTCACATGACAAATCTCAGTGAATGATTTTATGTCATGGTAAGCAGTTGTGGTCCAAAATGACATCCAGATAGCTATTGCTTCACAATCACATAAGTGAAGAATAGTTCAACTGCTGCGCATAGGAGCTTTGTGATTGAAGCCAAATCCATTTGGTGTACGGTCTCTACTTACTAACCTTGATTGAAAAGTTATGTTATGAATTCTTATCAATACATTCAGTCATCTATTTAATTTATTTTCCCTCATGTTCTCTGTTTTTCTTCTCTCTCATCCATCTTTCCTCCGCAGCCTCTGGAGAGATGGAGAAGATCTTCTCTGGTCACTCTTGTTTTTCTTCCTCATTTCATCCTCATTTCTTCGGTCCATATTTCCTCACTTCTTTCTTCTCTGAGCTGACTTACCACCTTCTCTCGCTCATATATCTCTCTCTACGCTCTCCTCGTACCTCCTCCTCTCTCTCTGATCTCTCTCTCTCTCTAGCCCTCTCTCTATCTCTCCCTCCTATATTTCTCTACTTCTCTGCTGTGGTCTTGCGTCTCAGTGTAATGGGAGCAGCAACACTGCTGACGGCCCCTGCTCTGGTGCTGCACTCTCAATGCTATGCTATGGTTTGCTAGGCAGATGATCTGGACCAGCCTCAGTGCTGCGCCTCCCTCGACTTCCTAAGCCTCCAGAAATAGGGGGTTGGGGGGCGGTGGGGGTAGGGGGGCGGTGGTTTGGTGGGTGGCATGGAGCTCACCGTGACACCAGCTAATTCCACGCTCACCACCGGGCAACATTCAGAAACCCCTAGAAGTCGGGCGGCTTTTGGAGGAAAGGGTATCCTTCTTCCCATCTGCCGTGCGGCAGAGCCTCCATCAGACCAGGGGGGGGAGTGTGGGGGGGGGGGGGGGGGGATCGGTTACACGAGCCACCACAAACAAGACCTCCGAGGGACCGTGGAGCAGGTCCGCGTCACCCCTGGACGGCCCCTACCTGACGTGCACGTGAGGAGAAAGTGCGCGTGCGCACGTGCACGTGTTGGACTAAAAACGGCGTGTCAACGGTGGGGTCATAGCCCACCTAGCTGAGCATGTAGCCCACGGTGTGTGGAGAACACAGTGGGCTCTTGGAAGGTGGCCCAG
>CM042858.1:9732725-9737725 GCA_023658055.1 Thaleichthys pacificus
TGTTTAATGACAATACTGTCATTATTTTTCAGGTCTTTCAGAGCTCTAAGCTGTTCTTTAGTAAGATTAGTCTCAGTGGAGGGTTTTGGTCTAAACCCAGCCAAAGCTCTTACATCCTTCCAGATCAAGTTCTGTATGCTGGGGGAGATGGTTTCCATTGCCGGGACCCATGTAGAGGCTCTAGTGAACGGTATGTGTGGAAAGTCCTTCTCATACTGAAAGTGATCTAATAATTTCAGCCTTCTATGATACGTAAATAAATCCCTACGTATTTCATCCCGATCTGGGTTACCCGGGGTGGGGATAAAAGACAAGCCTTTTTCTAAAACTTCTCTTTCCTCCACAGAGAGCCTGTAAGAGGAGGAGAGGTTGGTGATGTTGGAATAGAGGGGAGTTGTGTCTGGACCCTGCTCCCCCTTACATGTTTAACTGATCCAACCAAAGTTTAGGATCTCCGAAGCCGTCTCCTTGGTCAGTGGACTGGATCCCTTGGGTCGGTCTTAAACGGAGTCTGCTGATATCAGGTAAGTATGAACATTTATTCATTATGGTAAGGTTTAGAGTTTTATAAGATGCTGTTGTTCCCTATCTAGACAATCTGAATAACTAATAATAGGTACAAACACCTCTGCATTGGGGAATACCACTTCACAGGTCTTTAACAACTGTTGTAGCTGTTTCCAGGTTGTAGAAGTAACCTGTTTCCTAAGGCAGTTGTTAAGGCCGAAGGATAACACTAGCTTCTCTGTAGTGGGGGTTGGGTTCCATGTTCTTTAGGACCTCCCGAATATGATGAAAAGTAGCTCCAGGGAAACTGTCAACCTGAAGGCGGGGATCTCGAAAGGTAGGTATACGTGACAAGGATATTGAATCCCCCAACCCGCTATTGGTTTATCTACTCTGAGGGTCAATCTGTCGTTTTCCTATCTGTGTTAGGATGCCTAGTGGGTTTCCGCGGCGTGTGTCAGGAGCAGACTCTCCAGGTAAGTTTAAAGAGTTTAAAATGGGGGGGACTCAGATTGGGTATCACTCTGATCAAAATAACCGTTTTGGAGTGTGACCGCATCATCATATTTGTGTCTCCACCTTTTAGTTGTTTGTTTGTGGCAGAGTCTGCTCTTCACCCGCGCCGTGGATCCTTTCTGTTCTAATCAGGAGGATGGAGAAGGAGAAAAAGAAGAGATGCCATTACTGCAGGGTAAGACCACATTACTGTACAGTCTGTGTCCTACTCTGTTCTTTTCTAATTCTCTGACAGTGGTAAGGTTTCTCCCCACGTCCTCCGTCTGGTCTCTCTCCACCTCACCCTTGTCATTCTCCTCAGGTAGAGGCATCTCAAAGGAATCTTCCCCCAAAGCAAAAGAGATGTTTTGAAGATGTTCAGGTATGATTGTTATGGCTGTCACCACACGAGATGCTGAGTTATGGGCTAAAGCCCCTGTGACAGCTGTATCTGTATTGTTGTCCTTTTGTTTTGGTGTTCCAGAGGCTAAACCAAGGCCCTGCTGCTGGGGATCACAAGGGTGCTTGCGCAATGGAGGGAAGGCTGTTGGTGAGTGTCTAGGGGGTTGTGGATTGCTCAGCAATGGTTGGAAAGTCTGTATCAAATTGGCGCTGAAAGAGGTTCCCACTGGGCCCTATCTGTACAATGCAACAATGATCTTAATGTTCCCACTGAAGTGGCAGTAAACTTCCGTTTATAATCTTGTTTTGCCCAAGAGACTGCCCTATCAAATGCCTCCACATCCCACTCTCCCAACTCACGGATTCCCTCGGCTATCACCTGGTCATAATGTTCCCTTAGGATAGACATATTTACGTTCATCCAATCCAGAGTGTTTAGTTTAACTTTCTCCAGAGTTGTTTGATTAGGGGATGAAGGCTTGATAAAAGCTGTAAGTTTATCAACCTGTCTCACCATGCCAGGTGGTGCAGAGTTCTTGGTCAATGAAATCCGTTAGGATCTCAGTGTGGTGTAAAGCCTGAAGCAGTTTAAAGTATTTCTTAGTTAAAACCAGGTCAATAGTAGGGCCAGGTCTCTGGGTAGCTGCTCACTACTCCCATTAACCCTAGATTAGGTCTAGACTCACCCCATCTGCTGTTCCGGGCCTTCCTAATGAAGCGTTGATGGTACACAGCCATATTGGTGAAAGTCTGATCGGTCTACAAACAGCTGAATGATTCTTAAGGTGAAGGCCTTAAGAAGAAGTGCATAAAAAGTAAGTGCATCAAAGAGTTTCTACTGTGAATTAAATACAAATGACAAATATGGGATAGATTAAGGAATAGCAAATGTCAAATAACTCAAATGATGTCAAAATAACAATATGTACCAGGTCTCACTCACTCTAATATGGATGTTATTTCACAAAAGGTGGATTCCCATCGCCATCTAGTGGATAAAAGTGGTAATCGCTAAGTGCTGGAAATCAAGGGCCCAGTACCATGAAGGAATATTAGTCCAACTAGAGTTTTATAAAGTTCTAGGGCTGTTAGGGCTACTCCATCATCCCAAAAATTGGTAGTCCCTAAATATTCCAACAGTTGTGTCTGGCCAAAAAGGTAGAGGGAGTAAATGTCTGTGAGCCAGGGAGTCTAAATTGTTTGTAAGCAAGTTTCCAAAGAAGGGAAGAAGTCCTCTTCGGTGTGCACACCAATAGACGGTCCTCCTTAAAGGGAAAAAAGGGTTATACACTCCATACTCACACCAACCTCCCTTCTGTAGTTTTTTAAGTTGTCCAACTTTTGATTTCTCCTTTTGTTTGGGAAAAAAGCAATACCACCATGGACGGTTTGAGAGTCTTCTCAAACCAGGAATCTGAGTCCCCAGTAAAAATGTCATATATCAAACACTGGAGTTAAAAAATCATTTGTAGAAGAATAAAAGAGGGTCTCCTGACGTTTCGCCTATTCGGCTTCATCAGAGGTAGAAGACAAAATGGGAGCTCAGGTGCTAAATAAGTGTTTGGGGAGGGGCTGACCTCTGATCTTTTACCACAAACCCCAGATGTTTTAGCGCCCCCGCATGGTGTGGGGGAGAATAACATTATTCACTCCTGAGTCATCCCATTGATTCTCATTTTTAGCACACTATGGGCCATAAATGTCACCAGGCACAGGCTAAGGTTAGGTGAAGGGGAGTGACTAGGTGAACTAAGTCACCCAGGGTGCACGGGCACAGGGACTGTTTAAATGTAGAGACCCATAGTGAAAAATTAGAAAGAAATAAAGAAAAAAAGGGGGGGGGAAAAAAGAAAGAGTGAAACAAACATACAAGAAGATAAGGGGAGGGGGAACAACATGTAAAATTCACAGTAGAAAGAGTGCCTGAGGTAAAAGTATTAAAAGGAAAAGTGCTTGTTGTTATGAGGGGTACCAGGTAGGGGAAGGTTGTGGTTAGGGTTGAGGGATGGGGAAGGAGGGGGGGGAAAAGGGGTTGGGTTTAGGCAAAAAAGGGAGTGGTTGTGGTTAGGGTCAGGGAGGTGGGGAAGGGAATAACTAAGTGAAGGAGGGCAGAAAGGGAGGGGGAGAGGGGGAAAGGGAAGGTTGGGTTTAGGCAGGAGGAAGAAGGGAGGAGAGAACAGGGGAGGGAAGAAAGGAAACAAAAGGGGGAAGGAAGTGAGTATGGTCACGGAGAGGAATAAGAGTGAGGGTGGGGGGTGTGTTGGTTTAAAGGAAGTGGAGACCATGTAGGGATGAATCCTGGGACAAGGAAAAAAGCTCTGCTGTAAGTCTTCCGGTCATTATGTCTAACTTATAAATAACACAATAAATACACATATCAATAAATAAATAAATATAAACACATAACTAATTCATAAGATAAATAAGAAATAAGACCTAATCGAAGTGCCACACAAGATCTCACAAAAAAAGAAACACAAAAACCAATATATAAATCATAAAGTAAGTGCTGGATAGGTCTGTTTTCCTAATATCACAGTCATTGAAAAATAATTCATAAAAGTAAATACATAATTCCCAAGACATACATTAAGCCATTTTGTTCTCTTTTCATTGCAGAATTTCATGAATAAGCCCAGGAGGAGTACTGGACAGAGGTAACATATCATATCACAATACTCACCACCAAGTTACACAAACCATTCAACCTACGGTTTTTAACCCATAGCGAATACCACACGTGATAAACAACCCATACCATGGTAGATTGCAACGGAGAGAATCAGAAAACATTTTCCAAGTAGTCTCAACAATGTCTGTCCCATGTCTATTACTCTGTTTCTCTATTAGTCCCCTTTTGTTTCCGTTTTTTAGACCACAGCACACAACCCACTCTGGATACACGGTATTCAGGAACATCTATTTTTCAAGCAGTTTAAAAAAGTTTCGTGTACCCTAGCTCCTCACCATAGATACATCCTTTAATATATTCTTTTTATATATATGTATTACATCTACTGATGCCCCACACCTAAGTAAACCATCTTATAACATACGTTGGTACGGCATCCCCCCTAAACGCCCCCCTACAGGTATTCTGACGGTCTTGTGCCTCCCCAACTACCAATATGCCGGAGATCCATTTAAAGTACAGTACGTACCTGCAAGTGACATACAATGGAGTGTTTAAATGCAGGTTAAAATAAACACCCAAACTTTAAAACCTTTGAAGAGGTTACACATTTTCTTACAGAGTTAAATATCCGTCACCCTCTAAAAAAAAGAGGATTAGCAACCATTACTCCAGTCACCAATCTAAACCTCTAACATATCTCTAGAGACATAAGTTTCAATTACATAACAAACATAAATAACACAATAGAGATTTTATATACCAACTCACCACTGGATTAGTCTAATTTACTCAATATTCGAGAACGGGATTAAGGGAGTTCTTACAGAACCTGAACCCCTGTCGGTGATAACCCTTATCCTTGGCCACCAGGTGCGAGAACAACCAGACACACGCAGAATGGGTAATTTACACGGTCAATTGAGACCTCCACTCCCCAATGTGAAATGAGCTACGCTAGATC